>JAAGKR010000014.1:178100-254054 GCA_011419295.1 Clarias macrocephalus | reverse complement strand
CTTAAGCCTACAGGAAAGTCCCTCAGGCTAATACAGTGGAGGTCTACAGGATCAGACCATGAGGTAGCATGCAGTTTAGGGTGGGTGGGTGGGGGGGGCAGATGGATTCAACCCCCCCAAGCACACTCACACACACACACACACACACACACACAAAAGGGTGGGACGAGATTCAATCTTAGAGATAGCAGGGGGTAGATGAGGTCATTCATATGTACACACACACAATACTCATACTGTATGTGAAGAGTTACCGCTGTTTAAACACACAATAAATGAGAAAACTGATTCTGACTAAAGATAGAAAACTGACAGAAATTCTGCATCTATCTAAGAACTAAGTGAAAGAAAATTAATTGTTTCCAAATTATTATTTCTGCATTATATATTTAGTGATTGGGTATATTTATCAGCAATTATATATATTATTATATATATTATTATATATTATATATATTATTATATATATTATATATATTATTATATATATTATTATATTGTATTACTTATTCAATAATTCATATAAATAATATATATATATATATATATATATATATATATATATATATATATATATATAATATGCACATGTTCTTAGTAAATACAATACTTAAAAAAAAAAGTTATTCTTTATAATAATTTTAAATATTTACACCCCCCTCCTTTTTTTTTCAATCTTATGGAATTTTAAATAGATTCATGAAATTATTAATTATTTCCCAGATAAATCCATAATAGTTCAAGGTTGTAACACAACATGATGTAAACACTCAAGTAAACTGCTTGTCGTTGGGTTGGTGCCCTCAAGAGTAAGTCATTAGTTACTTTAGTATGCACAGTAAATGGATCGAACCTTTAGAACTGATTTAATGCACATCATTAGTGTACTCTGTCATACATTTAAGAAGCACTATATTCATTCTCCCATGTCAAACCTCCATACACAATAATAAGCAATGAAACAATTTAATACCTTCTTTCCATGAATACATACCAGCAGACAATTTAAAAAACCTACCATACCATTGCTTATACAAGCACAAGCCCACACTTCTGGCCTCCCATTAGTTGAATAAATTGAGGAAAAAGGAAGAGAATGAGATAGAAAAGGCAGAAAGACAACGACAAATGAAGGTACGGATATACCGTAAAGTCCCATGGCTGCACTGGTAAAATGGATGACGTAGTGATGGGTGATAAAGTGTGGAGATGAAGTGCGAGAATAGAGAAAGAGAAGATAAGACTACAGACCCCACAGAGAGAGAGAGAGAGAGAGAGAGACTTGTGCCACATAACTCCTTCATGACTACAGTGTTCCTTTGGATGGAAAAAAGATAGAAGGAGAACAAGAATTGTGAGAAAAGAAAGAAAGATACCACTATTCATCCCTCTGCAAAAAAAGAAGGATCTATCAAGTGACTCATCATATAGAAATCACTGTCTGGCCTTGAATTAGAGAAGAAAGATGAAAGAAAAAAAAAAGAAGAGAGGGAGAACGAAACATCTTCGGACCCCCCAGCAAGAAAGGGACGCCTTTGAACGACTCATACCACACACAGACATGGACAGACACACACACACACGTCCACCATGGCTGCCTGTCTGGCTTCACATGAGAGAATGGCGGGAGGGCGGAGGTGTGGGAAATCGAAAAAAAAAAAAAAAAGAAAAAAAAAGAAAGAAGCAGATGCAGAGTGTTTAGGAGAGCGAAACAGAGAGATACTGTAGATATGAACTGTTGCTTTTTACAGGCCTGTTCAGCCCAGCACAAAAGACAGAGCGGTTGCTGTGGATGTCAAGCAAGTACAGACTGAGGACAGGAGAAAAAGAAAATGGTGAAGAAGACAAACTTCATGTTCGAAGAGAAAAGAGACAAGGAGGATCGTGATCAAATTAATCACAGTTATTATTCATCCTTTAGTAGGAGATATATAAGCGTAAGTGATTACAAGAAACACATGTTAAAAATTTGTGATCTGCCAATAATGCAAAGGATATAGTCATGCATCTTGAGCTTAATTAAAATGGAAAAGAGCAGCAAGAGAGACAAAGATTAAGACACAGATAGCATGAGAAGCACCACAGTACATCTTCCTCAAATCGAGCTGCTCCGCCATCGCACTGCACCGGGCCACTGAGGGCGCCAGGGTCGCTGAGTTCAGTGCTGTGTGTAGAGGCTAAACAATGGCTCATGCGACAAACACATGGGATGCTAACCTCAAAACACTCCCATGGCAAAATTAAAAGCGGAGCGGGAGAGTCTAATAAAACAGCTGCTCCTGGATCAGTGTTGTAGTCTCGACATGCTGTGGTTACAGCGCTACATGATGAGTTGCTACATGTACATGTCGGTTACACAACGTCCCTTCAAGTTTGCATAAGCAACACTACGCCGAAAAGCTCTGGGTGACCCTAACATAAGCCACAGTTCTGTGAAGTGTTCTATAGTATAAAACTGCCTGGATGACTAAAAAAATGATTGGCCTTGAAAGATAACACCGGATCAGCTCTGACTTGATGTATCCATGACAGTGGTACAGCATCTTGAGCTCAGGACAGCATGATGACATAAAAACAATGACAATTTACAGCAGCTAGCTTGTATGAAGTGTAAACTGGAAAAAGTCTGTTTGCGCTACAAAGGAACAAAAAATATTTTTGGGGAGATTCTGATAAGGAACAGAGCCAACAGGAGAATGTGAAAATAGACATTTAAACAAATGCCTATGCTAATTATGATTGGTGTTCAAGTTAAACCGGGACTTTGGATGAATTTTCTCATGAATGAAGGTATAAAACTGATTGTCATTTACAGAATACTTCAAACTGTAATGGCACAAACGTTTTAAAGAAGGCCGTATATACGTGCATGAGAAGTGTATAGAGAAACAAAGAGAGTTTTTACAGTGTTGTGTTATTCTGCATGATAAAAAGACACATATATTAAAAATAAAATGAAACCGCTAAAAAATTGGGGAAATAATTTTTTTTTTAAAGAATGTTTTATTATTTGTGTTTGGGACTGGAATGGAAAATATGTTGAGCAGCCATGCTTCCCAGGCTGTCCCTTACTATGAACTACATATTTATGTTTATCTTTTCAGATCCACCTCAAACAATTAACAAATCCTTAATGAGGTGAATATAGACTTAGGTCGGAAACAACACCAAAGCTGTCACAAAATTCTTTTATTTATTTATTTAAATTATTAAAATATTACTACAAGTAACATATTTACTATGAACTCATCTAGAACCATAGTTCTCTTTAGGTTTTCTTTAGGTTGGTCACATGAAAATGTAATTAGAAGAAAATACAATAACTCAAAAACAAGTCTGCCTACAAAAAGGCAACTTGAACATGATATGATCTGTACGTGTAAAGTTTCATAATAAACATTAAAGTTTAACAGTAAACATTCTTGTTCCAATAAATATTCAAAATATAATATAAAAAATACAATATTTTTTGGTTATAAAATTTATATGTAACAAGGCTAAAATTTGAATAGTTGTTTTATGTTCATCCATACACCTATACTGCAGAATAGCATATTTTATAGATCTTATATTTTATAGCTAAAGGTGTCATTGTATATAAAACTTTCAAGAACATTTGTAACATGCAGGCCATGTGGAAAAGAAAAAATCAATACTGTTTTGAGACAAATGGAAAAGTGGCCTAATATAAACAACTGGACTATGTTTACTGCTGTCTGTAATTAGGTCGCTAGCTTGACTAGCAACATTTACTGTATTGCATTTAAGATATTTGTTATTTTAATGTACGGTTCATTAATAGATAGAACTTATAGTTAGAAAATAAAAACAGAAATCAGTCACCATGGACCTTTACTGCCATTAATGATGTGTCACTGTATATTATCTGCTAGAAGCAACTGTTTTGCAATGTATATGTAGCCTAAATGGTCATTTGCTATACACTTTATTTGTTAAAAAATATATACAATCTATATTTGTATATTTATAGAGTAGGGGGGGGGGGATACTAGGTACTATAGAGAAACAGTTCCTCTTGATACCACCATTGGATTTAGCTTATGTTCTTGCATCTTAAGTTGTAGCTCATCTCAGCTCTGGACATTTTCAAAATTCAAAGATGAGCATGCATAAGTTTTGGAGATGGATAAACATGCCAAAGATGTTAAATTGCCTCCCACAACCACTTTTGTGACAATTTTATAGTCAAGTCTCCTGGTTCTATTCCCAGAGATTCATGAACATCCGGCACAGATTAGTGAAATTCCCACTCAATGACTTCCGATTGTCTACTTTAACAGGCGTGTTTGAAGCGATAAATCATCCATCATCACCAGACTAAATCCAGTAATGAATTGGGTGTCACATGGCGCATATTGTGTGTATGGGGCGGCCTCTGCTGGCCAGGAGAGAAACTACGCTACAGTAATTTCCACAGTTGTAATTCCGGTTTAAAATAACGCAACAATACACTGCTTTTTTATGTGATAAAGCGGTTTAAATGCAGGATTTCTGTGTTAAACGACATGAAAATGTGTGAAATTGTATAATTTCTCTCATACTGTATGTATTCCTGCCTTGGACCGAATGTTTAGTGTAAACTCAGGACCAGGATACACGTATACGTAATAAAAAAATGTTTATTTTATAATATATTGAACATGAGATTTCAACATAACTGTAAAAAAAAAAAGTTTTAAATCATTACATATTAGTATGTTCATTTCCAAATTTTCAACTTTGTTTCACATGGGCTGGTCTGTAGCACCATCTTGTGGCCATAAGCAAGAACAAGACTAACCAAGTAACCCAAGTGGAAATATTTGAATAAGAATTGTAGTCAAGCTTGTTTATCATGTCTTAAATGTCTTTTCAAATAACACAGATAAAGTACCTTAGGGTGTCTTTTAGTATGTGAGCCGTATTATGGACATATTTTACATTGTGATTCCATAAAATTATAGATTTTATTTCTAGTTCAGAATACTTTTTTTTTTAAATAATTAACTGGTTTTTTATTTATTTTATTTATTTATTTTTTATAAATAATGAGCGCCATTAAAAAAAAAAAAACAGTTTTACTATGTAGCAGGTAAAGACACTCAGCTGTGATAGTAGAATTGGTTCTTCTGGAATGACAACATTCCCTAACCATGGGCATGTGAAAACAATGTGAACAAAGACAATACATCCATTTACCACAGCTCACTCAGACAATACGCAAGCCAACCTCATACAGCGTGGGATATTCATTAGAGAGTGACACTACCATTAACTATTCATTTAACTTCTACTCATGTCAAAGCACCTGCCTTTTTATACTATTAATGTAACAGCAACTTGGTCGTACGTTACAAATTGCCGTCCGAATAGAATGGCACTGTTTTACAAAAAAATAGAAGCATTCCCATGGTTTGTAAGACATGGTAACATTATTGTAAAGACATCATGTTTGCATTGCAGTTTGTAATAGTAAGGCAATTGACATGGATCAATGACATATGTGTCAACATGCAGACACGACAACTCAGTTTGTTGTTTGTTTAAGTGCTGCCTATTTAATAATACTGCTTGGGCAAATACTTTTTTTTTTGCATTGTCAGTTACTAAACTTGCTACACCTGTAAAACTGCCTGCTAAAAGGAAAAACATTACAGGCATCTCCTGTTTGACGTTAGTGAGATAACAAGAGAACAATAAACATGACCAACCAACCAGCTAATTCCAGAAGTCTATTTTAATAAATAGGCATAGATGGTTGAAAGACATTCATGTAATTATAATGGTTATAAGCCTTCACATTGATTAACACTGACATTACAACTTTCATGCTTCAAAAAAGAAATAAAAAGTAAATGAACACAAAAGGAGTTTTACCTTTAAAACTTTACTATGAAAGCTTAGTTGTCCAAAAGCTATCCTACTTCTTTTTCTGAGAAAGAAACAGTTTCAGTATTAGTGTTATGTCATGTAGTCAGTTAGTAGTTTGGGCCACAGATCAGATGGTTGTGAGTGCAAATGCCAGCATCGCTTCAAGTTGCAGTAAACCTCCAACTGATAAGCTGTAATCAAGCTGCTTCAGACAAAAGTTTCAGCCAAATGAGTATAATAAACAGTCTCAGGTTATTGCAATTGACATGCAAGAAGTAAATAGACACCCATAGTTTTACGATAAAATGTACGCACGAGCATTTATCATCATTATTATGAATATTACGTGTTTCCTTCTTTTCAGAACAGGATAAAGTCATCTTTAAGTAAGCCAAGAAGTATAAATACGATATAAATTTAAGATTTTCAAAGAGGTTGGGATGTTGGTCAAACTCATTTAAGTAAAATATTGAAAGATAATTTAATAATAATAATAATAATAATAATAATAATAATAATAATAATACATATTATAATACATATTTCTACTATTAAAATTAAACCATGATTATGTTAAACAAAAGGGCAAAACATCAACAAGACCTGAGCGTTCTGTAAGATGTTTTCATGCTGTTTGAAATCTTTGAGGACAATCCTTTCATTCTATGTCTAGACAATTAGATCACCTAAAGAAAAGTCAGCAAATTCAATAATGTATTAACAGCCAACAACAATAACTTTGGTTCAAATACTGTATAGTACCATAAAACTCACTCACTCACTCACTCACTCATTCATTATCTATTCCGCTTTATCCTGAGGACAGGGTTGCGCTTGTCTGGAGCCTATCCCTGGAAACTTAGGGCACGAGGCAGGGTAGATCCTGGATGGTGTGCCAATCTATTGCATGGCACACACACATACTCACATGCTCATTTGGGAGCGCCAATTATCCTTATCTGCATGTCTTTGGACTGTGGGAGGAAACTGGAGTACTGTAAGGAAACCCATAAAGCTTGGGGAGAACATGCAAACTCCTCGAACCCGGACACTGGAGATGTGGGGTCACGGTGCCGCCTACCATAAAACTGTGTGTATTTACTTCCCGCACGTCTGCGTCCAAAAAAAACAAAAAAACTTAAAGTTAAAGAGAGAATGCAAGCTTATAGAGGAGGGGTCACATCACCTGGGATTTTATTTTTTATTTTTTTTCACCTTCAGGAATAAACTAAAAGACTTCATTTAACCCTGTGAGGTAGTTTGGACTCGTGCAGGTTGTTCGGGGTCTCTACAGCTCTGCTTGCTTTGGAAGCTAAACAGATGAACAACAACAACAGAAAAATAAACACTGCTGTCAGTTGAGCGGGAAAAGCAGGCAGCTCTCCAGATAACACACCGGTTCAGATGTCAGGCAGTGTGATGTATATGCCCATTAGCTGTCTCGTGGCTCCTGTGGACGATAAATTGTTGTGGTGTCGCAGAGCAGTGAGCAGGTTGTTGACTATGAGCTGCAGACAGAGCCGGAGCTCCTTCAGGTTCCTGTCGGAGTCGGAGCTTTCAGCCACAGCCATTCTCAGGCAGATGTTCTTCAGATCCACGCTGTCCTGAGGACACGGACACGGACACGTACAGAAACTCAGTGACACGGAAAACAACTTTCATCTTCAGGACAATGAGGATCAGGGCGCTTACCTTGTGCCTGATGAAACCCTTCATCTCTGCAGACAGACTCGTGGTTAAATCCAGCTCTATGGAGATGATCTGGGATAAGATGTCCATCAGGCGCGATAATAAACTCGCCCTGGCTCTTTCAGCAAGAGTCACACGCGTGTCGCTTCTAATCATCCTGCTCGCATGGAGCTCGTGTAAAAGTTTAAGAGCCTCAGTCTGGTGTTTCAGAGACCTCATCCTGTCTCTCTCTCTCTCTCTCACTCTCACACACACACACACACACACACACCTGTCCAATTAGAATTCCTTTCGATGTCTTGTTTTTCCTCCTTCATTCAGCTGTATCAAGCTTGTAAGCTGATTGTTTTTCTTTCTTTCTTTCTTCTTCACACTAGAAGGCATCTGATCTTATCCGAGTGCAACACTGTCATGGAACTTCCCCGTGCGTTTGTTTGGAGAAGCCACGCGCCTTCGTGTAGCTTTTTAATTAATTTATTTATTTAAATATCCAATCAGAAGCGTTACTTCGCTGCACTATGGGTTCGTTAAGTCACATGACCGGAAGTGTCAGCAAGTCACGCTCGTGAAACAAGCTGACGTTCAGTTTCTTTCATTTAGCAAAAAAAAGCTAAATGAAACAAAAACAACAAAGAAAAAAACAACCTACAAATAAATAAAAATAAAAGGTTCAAGAATAACTACTATAAGAAGCAGCATATCCAGTTTTACACTAAGTAAAGAGGTCCTTGAAATGCTTTAATATAAAAAGCTGACATTGTCAGATAAATTTAAGTATGTTACTAAAAATGATATTTCACACATTGGTGGCATGGTGGAGGAGTGGTTAGCACTGTTGCCTCACACCTCCACGGTCGAGGGTCGATTCCTGCCTGTATGCTTGGTGGGTTTCCTCCTGGTGCTCAGGTTTTCTCCCACAGCCCAAAGACATGCAGAATTGGTGCCCGCAAACTGCCCATTGTGTGTGTGTGTGTGTGTCAGCAGGGTGGCTTAGTGGTTAGCACTTTGGCTTTACACCTCCAGCATCCGA
This sequence comes from Clarias macrocephalus, assembly GCA_011419295.1. Taxonomy (NCBI): domain Eukaryota; kingdom Metazoa; phylum Chordata; class Actinopteri; order Siluriformes; family Clariidae; genus Clarias; species Clarias macrocephalus. The sequence goes on along the minus strand of JAAGKR010000014.1, from coordinate 245,464 downwards.
GGTCGAGTCCCGCCTCGGGTCAGTGTACACAGAGTTTGCATGTTCTCCCCTTGTTTGCCTGGTTAGCCAGGTACTCAGGTAGACATGGCTAACTGGCGTCCCCAAATTGCTTATAGTGTGTGTGAATGAGCGGGTGAGATGTGTGTGTGCCCCCATCCAAGCCTAAGTTTCCTGGGATAGGCTCCAGTCCCCCACAACCTTGTATAAAGGATAAAGGAGTATCGACAATGTGTGTATGCAGGTGATGGATTGGAACCCACATCGTGGGTTACAGGATAAATGGTATACAGGATAAATGGTATAGAAGATGAATGAATTAATGATTTTCACATTCAGCTATTAATTCACCCAGAATCCACTTTCATGGAGTAAAAAAGAAAAAGCAGGGAGGGTGATGGATATGAGCTTATAACCACATATTTGTTGCAGTAACAATGGCATAAATGTGATGTAATTAGTGATGAAAAAAAGTGCATACATGTTGATGTAATTGATCTCAATGTAGTAGGTGTGTGTGTGTGGGGGGGGGGGGGGGGATCTGAATCCATACACAAAAGTTTTTAAAAGTATAATTTACAGGAAATAGCCTCCACAACATTTCTTAACACACATGGTATCACATGCAGAGATGATTTCCATCCTGTATTATCACCAATAACCTTAGGATGTGAGGTACAAATGCAGATGTCTGTGCTATGGTAGCCTACCGGAGGTAATTTAACACCTACAGAAGCAAATTAACATGTACAGTGGATATATATATATAAAAAAAAATAAAATACTGTACACACCCATTGTAAAAATTGCAGGGTTTTGGTGATGCAAAAAAAGTAAGTCACGTCAGATCTTTTTACACATTTTTTAACAAATTTGAATGCGATGAGTTAAGTCTGAGCAAAGTCACATGCCCCTTTACAGTTAGATGGGCTTCATATTTTAAGCCCAGCCATTTTCTGACTGATCATACCCAGTAGGGTAGGCATAGTTAAAGAACAAATGTAAGTAACATCTGGATTTTCAATAAATAAGATGAAATGACACCAGTTCCTATCACTTACTGAATTCTTTAATTGGTTTGGTACATAACACAAAAAAGTGGGGAAATGCTGCGTTTTGAATTACGATATTAATTTATTATTTCTACACAATCTCCATCCACATAGCAATCTTTTCAAAGAGGATTTTATCTCACATATTTGAAATCCCTGTGTGAGAAACACTCCTTGCGATTTTACTCCTCCACAGAAGCCTCACACGGAGGTCTTCTTTCACAGAGCACATTTTGGTAAAACAGCAGACTTTAATCAGTCATTGTGAGTAAATGTCCAAGATGTGAAGTGATTGAATAAAACATCAGTGCTTTAAAAAGAAAGAAACTTTAGAAGATAAATAATCGAAACACAGTACACTAGCTAACAGTGTAAAGTGATAAACATTACTATAGCAACCAACGAATGGTCTCTGGGTTGGGCCGGATACTGAAATTGTGGTATTAATAAAAAAAAATAAAAATAAAAGACAAACCTAATTTCTCTGTGGTCTACCGTATCTTTCAGCAGTAAACATTAACATCATGCAGGATTTGCTGATTCAACAAACTGGGTGCAAATGAGCAGATAGAATGCACACAAAATAGATCAAAATCTATTTCCATAAATCATAAAATTAACACATTATACATGAAACCCTGCATGACAAAATCAACATAGATTTGTAGCGAATAGTTTTCTGTATGGGAAAAAAAGCTTAACTATTATTAAGGCCCAGGTGGACCTTAGTGGTATAAAAGTTGATCTTCATGAGCAAATGAGATAACTGGTTAAATAAAAGCAAATCCAGTGCAAGTCTGTTCAGCTCATCAAGAAAAACTGAACACAAATGTTAAACTCACCATGTATCCTATAGTTCAGCCCTGCATCAAGTATTTATTTTAAAAAACCTAACTAACTGCCAATGAAGTTTTAATACAAAACAAATAAAGAAAAGCTTTACACAACTATAGGAACTTTTGACATTGTTTGAAAAAGGAAGGTCATTAAGGATTTTTTTTTTCCTCTACCAAACCACCACGTATGAGCTAAATGGTTTATCACTATTGCTAAATTCCAATAGGAAATGTATTGAAGAATGCTAAAGAGGACATCCAAATGTTTATTTACAATTTAACACAGGATAAGGGGGGAAAAAAAATCTTAAGTCCAATCTCATGTGTTACAAAGCCATTCGTCACAGTGAGTAAACTACACAAACTGAACTTGGTCGATTTGTCTCCATCTAACAACACACTTTTGTTAAGTTCAGCTTAAAACTAACCATATAAATGTTAAAAACTATCCGCGTAATTTAATTACGTAGACCATTTTTAACATTTTATCATGCACCAACTAAATACGTTATTCAGTCACTTTTCTTTTTTTCCAGGCAGTCCTTGACATCGTAAACAGAAATGGATTTAATATCAAATGAAAACTGACTCCTCTGTTACCCACAATATAGCGATTCAAAGGAACCAAACTGAATGGCTTTTCATTTATAGCTCTCTTCACGACCCTGTGTTTCAAATTTGAAACCTGCGGTTATTTTAACCACAATCGAGGTCTCATCCCGGGTGTTCTGACTACGACGCAGTGGCTTGGTTCTCACCTCTGCTTTGTACTTAGTATCTATTTTATTTTTTTCATTTAGTCTTGGTTTTAGTAGGTAAAGTTTGGACATGATCGTGTTGCATCATTTCACATCTCAAGTTAAAACAGCTGGATGTGGGAGAGGCGCAGAGTCGTGCACAGGAGTAAAATAACAGTTATGGACAGGAAGTGGACATTACATGGCTCTGTATAAACCTTTAAAGAAACTGGTCCTGAACTAGTGAGAGAATACGCTAAGCAGGAGAGGACGGAGCTGCCACGCCACCTCCCGGACAACCGGCAGGTTGCCAAGGGAAACAATAATCTCAAGTGCTGTCACACTTTGTTCGTTTTAATAATCATTATAATTAATAAGTATTAATCTTGTTTATAAACTTCTAATTATCTACATTCCCCAACCCACCCCCACATGCTTTAATGTCATGATGACATTTTTATTTATTTATTTTTCCCCTGCTTGGTTCTTGTTTTTTTTTTTGTTCTTTGTTAAAAAGGAGGACAACTGCACAGGCGGGCGATTCCATGCCCTAGCAGTGAAAGAGAGCGATACAGCGGACACGGGCAGTCAGACCAGCTGAAAGTTCTAGTTTTCTTTCTTGGATTTCGCATTTCCATAACTGGAGCCGGTTTTCTTCACCTCCGTCACGCCGATGAGACGGCGCACAGCTACAGAAGCTAGAAGACACACAAAGTTATTACATTACATTACATTCTGGCATTTGGTGAACGCCCTTATCCAGAGCGACTTACATTTTTATCTCATTATACATCTGAGCAGTTGATGGTTAAGGGCCTTGCTCAAAAGGTCCAACAGTGGCAATTTGGTGGTCGTGGGGTTTGAATCTGGGACCTTCCAAACAGTAGTCCAATGCCTTAACCACTGAGCTACCCCGACCCCTTTTTCTTCAGCATGGTCACGTAATAAACTAAATCACAAATACTTACAGCAGTTTGTGAGAAAAATAAAAAAACGAGTAAAACGAGTCTAGTCTTACCACACCATTAGGATACTTTTATTGCCTTATGTTTAATCATGCATTTTCATTTATCCCAAAAACATTTCTGATGTATAGATGTTATCCAGAGAAACGGTTAAGTATCTTTTTTTAAATAACATAGTATAGTATAGTATAACATAACATAGTATAATATAACATAGTATAGTATAATATAGTATAACAATATAATATAGTATAGTATATTCAGCAATAGACATTTGCCATACTCCTCTTTGTAACACCAGAATACACATTTTCACACACTCATTCTCTACACCAATTATCCTGTCCAGGGTTGTGGGAGGCCTGGAGGCTAACGCAACAGCAGTAGGCAGGTTACACCCTGGACGGGGTGCCAATCCATCTCAGAGGCCACGCATGCACACATGAAAGCACAAACGCAGACAATGGGAATACCAATCAGCCTAATCTGCATGTCCTTGGACTGTGGGAGGAAACTCACCAAGCACTGGGAGAACATGCAAACTCCATGCACAGAGACAGAAATCGACCCCTTAAAAGGTGTGACACCTTAATTTTCCCAACTTATCTCTCTGTACACTGTCACAATATATTTGAAATGAACTAATAAATATGTAAATAAATAAAAAAAAAATTTTAAACACATGCCCTCTATTTTCACAGGCTCAAAAGTAACTTGACAGACTAACAAATATAATGATTATTTTTAATACCTGGATGAAAAAAAACTATAGGAAACTATAGAACCCATGGACACCATCAACTGATAATTTTCCTCCCTTGAGCCGCTTTGCCAGTTCTTTACTGCAGCTGCATTCAGTTGCTGCTTGTTTTTTTTGCCGTCAGTTTTATCTTTAGATAAAAAGCAGCTCAATTGGGTTGACGGACTCGGCCCTTTAAGAATATTTACTTTTTTTTTTGGCCTTGCGTTACTTTCAAGCTATGTTTTGTGTCATTATCCATCTGTACTTTGAAGCACTGTCCAATCAGTTTTTGACTGAATCTGAGCAGAAAGTATAACTTCATCAGTCACATCATCAATAAACACCAGTGACCTAGTTCCATTCTCAGCCATACACCCTCATGCTATAACACAACATCCACCATGTTTGACAGGTGATGTGGTACTGTATGCATTGGCTTATTGGCCTTCCTTTCCTCAAGTACACTTTAATCATTAAGCCAAATGATGGTGCCGTTCTGGTTATATAAAAATTGTACCCATTAATTAAAGCTATAAGAATTCAATCACATCTTTTTTGATGGCTTCAATTCAAATTCGCTGTGGTGATGTACAGAGGCAAAAATACAAGGATTGTGTCGTTGTCCAAATACTTATGGACCTGACCGTGTGTTGAAAGTTAGTTCAGTGTCAGCACCACAGACTTTATGATAAGAACATCAGTTCCTTGGTGCAACAGTTTTTTTTATTCTATAATAATTGTCCTAAGCTTCATTTGAAAGAAAGACAAGTTTTAGTTTTTTAGTAAATATGCAAGTGCCATCATATTATCCTAAGTACTTAAATCATACACGTAAATTATAAGTACTTTCGACCTTTACAAAAGATTAGAAAATTACTTTATGTATATAGGTACCAACCAATAACGAGGAAGATCATGAAACTGATGATGAGGAGTGGAGAGCCGCTGACGAAGATGTCCCAGGCAAAGTTGATGAGTGGCGAGAGCAGCAGTGTCGCCCAGAACAGGAAGTTGAGCAAGGTCCATAGTCGGCGTTTGGGTTTGATAACAGATCCTGGGAAACATCCTTCTTTGAAATAGTGCTCTTGCAATTGATCCTATTAACCGACAGACATAACATGTTGAGACAATTCAGGTGACCACATTAGAAAAGTCAGTCATATTATGTGACAGTGGTTTAATTTTTAACACCATGTCAGGATGAGGCCTGTGATTATGGCAGGAGTAAGGTAATACATAAATAAGAAAATATAAATACATAACAGCACAAATGGCTAAAAAGACAAACCTAAAATACCACAATTACTTGTAAATAGGAGACATTTGAAATATTGAAAAAGGGCTTAGATATTTCATACTGAGCAAAGGTATGAACTGAGCAAAAATCTAAACTGACATGGGGTGTTTTTAAATTTATTCAGGACAAATATTCTACAATTCTTTCTTGATCTCACTGAATAGGGGCGATGTCAATGGACAAGTCATTTCATATGGATGCATTTACCCAGGCAACATAACACACAGGGATAATATTTTAAAAATAGACTGATAATCTATTCAGCAGCTTTAAGAATTTCAGCCTTGAATATTTTTGTGCCTTTTGCTTTTTTCTTCTTTAATATACACTTTTATTACAGTTTACCTAATGTCAGAATTTAAATAAGAAAAAAAAACACACTGATCAGCCATACCATTAAAACCACCTAGAGTATGGGTTCCCCCTTGTGCCACCGGGGTGACTCTGGAATATATAAGTAGCGGATCCTTTGGGTGCTGTGGGTTGTGGGTTGGTTCTTCTGTGGATAGGACTTGTTTGTCTGTTCCGTCCCCTGGGTGCTTGATCGGATTGGGATGTGGAGAGTTTAGAGGCTGAGTTGTCAGCAGACTGTGGTGCACTGAGTGGCCAGCATTGACTTTTTCTATGGCAAATTGTGCTGCATGGGCTTTTCTGTGGGATCAGACCAGACAGGCTGCCGTTTGGTTCCCACGGGTATGGGTGAGCATTGGGTGCCTACGATCCCATCACCAGTTTACTGGGATATAAATGATAAATCAAATGTAATTCAATTAACTCGTCCGTTGTCATAAAAATATGTCTGATTGATGTATACAAGTGTTCCTTTATGTATCGAGATATTAGGGTTTTTAAAAAAAAAATTTTTTCACAGTCCTCACATTTGGATTCTCGTGGGAGCTTAAATGAGTGCTTGTTTTTTAAAAGGCAGTAAACTTGTTTGGTGGAGCAGTTACTGTAAATCTCCTGTCAATCTAGATTTATCTCACACTTGGTACCGGAGAGTTTGTCATATCAACTGTAATGAACATGGTTTGCATTTGAAGTGACCTAGAGTGCTCTAAATTGGCCATTTCCAGTTAAATCCAGATTTTTTTTTCTTCCAGTAAAGCAAAACCGTTTTGTCAGAACAAAAGGTCTGTTCTTGTGTATTTGTTCAATTTTAAACTTCCTGTTTCCCTCCCCCCAGAAATTTATAGGAAGTCGAAGGAAACCTTCTGACTGTGGCCGTGTGTCTATCAGCTAAACAACAAAATGAAAATGAACTACAGACAGTTTTTAAGTAAGAAACATCAGAAAGCTTTGAACAAACTGATGATATTTAAATCATCGAAAAGACAATTTACAAAATAAAACAGCTTTGGCTGAATCGGATTACTGTAACAATCAGCATGCTGTGTACATGATGTGTACAGTATGTTGCATCATAATGCATGTTGTACACTTTCTAGATGAATTCTCATGTGGGTCAGACGTGCATCTGCATCTGATTCATACGTCAAAGTGTGACTGCTGCTGATGTATATTTATTTCGAAAGAATTTTGCTGAGACCAAACATATTTTAAAAACATGTCCGATAACTGAAAACTAAGCTAAAGTGCTGTTCCTACTTGCTACATTTATCGCCTGGAGTTTTCAACAGCTGCATTTAAGTCCGTTCATTCATTATTATTGTTTCGAATCAACAGTACATAAAACCAGCGGGGTGCATGATATTTCAGTACGGTGTATACAAGACACAGACAGAGCCAGGAACTCAGTGAAGCATTGCAGAGAATCTGACCTTCTCCTGATAGAGCTTATGAAGCCAGTCGGCACACTCCTTCTCATCCTCTGGGATCTCCTCGACTGGAAAACGCCTGACAGGCAAGACATGATACATTAGTCGGAGCTGCAGACTGCACCACTAGAGGGCAGTGTTATTGCAGGCACATTTGACAGGTGCAGGAAGGTCAAAACGCATTACTGAGACATTGCTAAATATGTCTGGTCTATAAAAACTCTGACCGAACACTCATTACTTACTGTCAATACTCTTAGACTCTGTTAGATATTTAAATATGTTAATTAAGAACTTGATCCTGAGTATATCCTCAAGTATCTTAATACTTGTAAAAAAACAAATAAACAAAACACACACATACATCATACAAACATGATCACCAAAAATGACTTCACAGCCACGAGTTCTTTTTTTTTTCTTTTAAGATGTTTGTGCTCAGGTGGCAACTGTGTCTGCGTTAAATGGCTCCCGTGTTATGTTGTTGATACTGAGATTGCCTGCTGTGGTTTTAGGTCAAAATGTGCCTCAACCCAAGATGCGAATGTGTTACATTTGATGATCCATAAACTACTTTAATTACACCTACATTAATATGTAGTTAACTAATGTAGTTAACTAATCAGACGACAGTCTCTAGAGTTTTCACAGGATCGTGAGAAAAACAAGACATCCAAAAAACAAAAAACAACTCTTGATAGAATGGATGAAGTAAAATGTTCAAGAGGACAATAATCACTTTTTAAAACCATGGTAAGGAGGAAAAACATCTCAGAACACAACAGCCCAAAACTCAGAAGTGGGTAGTAACGAGTTACATTTACTTAAGTAACTTTTTTGAAAAAACAATTTACTTCTATGAGTAGTTTTACCAAACCATACTTTTTACTTTTACTTGAGTAGATTTGTGAAGAAGAAACGCTACTCTTACTCCATTACATTCGGCTACACTCGACTTGTTACTTTCTTAACCATTTATTCTACACTTTTGATATTCTTTGTGTTTGCCAGAGAAATACAGCTGGTGGATCTACCACATGACCGTGTTTCACCAATCAGATGTAGCAACAGTAATCACATGACTCCATTTAACCAATCAATCAGTCACAATGACAATAACCGCATGAAGGCACATGACCACACAGAAGGGGTTGATAAAGGGTTGTCTTTAGCAGTGGTAGACAGTGAAGCAAACATGTCGCGGTTAGCTTAGCTGTTTTATTTAATGTTGCAATATTTACACGTAATTAGAAAATAAACTAGAGGCTAATAAATATATAATTTTCTTACATTTGTTCTGCTGGAAACAGTTTATGGTAAAGTGAGACCTCTTCTATCTGCTGAGTCATTTGGAGAGCGACTGAATATACAGTACACCTTAAACTGGAAACAGTTCAACTGTTCTAAGTTACCTACAGTAGGGATTTGGTTCAAAAGCTTTATATTGTGAAAAAAGGGAGATTAGGAAATTTGTTTCTTATTCCTTAATTTGCTATTCTGTAAATATATTTAGTTTTATTCATTTATTTATTTTATTATTTTTTTTATTATTTGGAAATGTCGCAGTTTGTACATAATTTTATATTTTTGACTGACTGCTTACATAAAAAAAAAGATCATGATAAAAATGCATGATGAAACAGTTACTCATTACTTGAGTAGCCTTTTCACCGAATACTTTTTTACCCTTACTTGAGTAATACATTGGATGATAACTTTTTACTTCTACTTGAGTAATATTATTTTGAAATACAGCTACTCTTACTTGAGTACCTCTGCCAAAACCTCTGCCAAAATTTTAAGGTCACTCATATTCTGAGGTTATAGTGGGCATAGACTCACTAAAACTATAGAACTAACTAAACTTTTTTTTCCTTTGGAACATTTGTTTATTTATTATTTAAACTACACACAGGTATATAGAATAACATGAACTTTATTTTTTCATAAAACATAAAAAAGACAAAATACTATATTCCCAAATATTGGTTTCTATACTATTTCAATACTAAGCAAATGGTCATTAACATTTTGGTCATTAAATGTCCTGATGTAGGCATTTTAGCAGAAACAATTTGTCTGAATGTGTGTGAATGACCATCTCTAAATTTTACACTCACCGAACTCTCATGTCAGCTCTGTATTTCTTTCCACTAATGATTCCTAGAAGTGTAGGGGTCTTCTTATCTTTAAAATTCAGTGTGACGTCATATACCGCTTGGACTGAAAAACAAACCCATGAGAATGCTTTAGATAAAGGCCACCGCGGGATTAAAATTATTCATGTATAAGACGAAGCAGCGTCACAGACCTGTCCCCTTCAGGCATTGCAGTGCGGTGGTGAAGCCCTTGGTGCGTGGCAGTAGGTGGTATTTGAGTTTGGGGAGACCTTTACTTTCTGCCACCTGCATGCTAATCTGGTGCTTTTTCTCTGTAAACCGTGTTCCCTCACAATACAGCAGGAACTGTAGGAATGCACATCATACACAACAGACAACGACATAATTACTAATAGCATTATTGATTTAATAACTTGGCAATCCCTCATCTTAAGTGCTAGAAGTTAGTGTTATACCTGTTATTCTTGTAGCTGTAAGGTCTACTACAGACAATAACATGGGTGGGGAGGTTGAGGGATGTTTAAAAACCTGCCTTATAACTTTTGAATACTGAAATGCCAACCTTACCTGTGCCACACATGTGACAAATTCACACTCTATGGTTATTAAGTCGATTAAGAATTTTAATCTAGTTAATCACAGTCATAGTCTATGATTCATCGCAATTTATCATAATTTTAAAATACTTGTATTTATTTGTATTATAAATGTGCAACCTTCGAAAAAAAATGCATGATAAACTAGTTAGAGGAAACAGATTATGAAGTTTTGTAATATCTCGAGCCTTAACATTTAACGAGTGTTCTCTTGAAAAATCTCTCGAATGAGACCGGCACTGCATGGAATGCCTGGGTAGTGTGGGGTGTGACAACCCACCGATGGCGGAACTTGAAATTTAACATCCTAGAGAATGAGCCATCATTTCCACGGTTTTATCAAAACTTAAGTCTCGAAGCTTTTTATAATGAAGCTTGTCTTTCAGCACACCTGGTGATGTTTCCTCAGTCATCTTATTATCCGCACTAATCATGCTGCGATTACGGGAAGCCATTAGGGTAAAAAATATATAATAATAATAATAATAATAATAATAATAATGTGTTCACATTTTTTAGATGAATTGCATGTGTTCTACTAAGTGCATGTGATAGCCCTAGTCCTAAATTTGTCCTGCTTAGTACATTTATTAACAGGAAATTGTGTGGTAAAGGCCAAAAGACACCCTTGCCTCCCTATTTATATGATAAAAGGTGTAGTCTTTCACAAAAAAAAAATAAATAAATAAAAAATAAATAAATAAAAATTCACTTTTACAAAATGTTTTCATTCAACTCAAAATATTTAACATACTTAAACAACTGGACAAAACTGAAATCTTCAGTTACTGCATGTCCCAGTTCTACACAATATATATTGCAATCTTTTTTCGCAACCCTGAAACACTGCCTACCAAGTGCTACAACCAAAAGTATCTCTCAGCTAATCATGTCTATAAAAGGGTTCCCTGATCCCCTATGTGTACCAACCCAGCCTGATTGTTAAATCTGAAAACAAACATTTCAAACATTAAATTAAACATTAAACATTAAATTCATTAGCCGGAGGAATAATTATCCACTCCAGTAAACAATACAAGGATGAGAAATATAAATACATCATCAGGCTAGATATTTTCAATCAAAGATAGAGCATGGATTTGGACTCTCTCTTGTATAGCAGGGCCGATATTACGTCACATTCTCAGTCTGTGATCTTTTTCCTAATTTTGCTGCACGACGAGTAGACGGTTACATGCTTGCAATCCTCCCGGGCCATTTACCAAAAAATTTACTGCATTATAAAAGGCCTGTCTCGCCCTTCGCTCATCACAAAATGAGACAAACAAACTAATTTAAACATAGAATACAAAGATGAAAAAGACCTAGAAATACTAAATGCCCTATATATTACAGAAACTGCAATCTATCATCACTTGCCTCTGCTTCCAGACTTCCTTTAGTTAAGATTTATGTACACAGCCAGCTTGTGTTGTTAAGGTTTGCACTAAAGGACGTCTGTCTCAATCATATGATTGGCACATAACAGAGATAAAAGCAATCTGGTTTTGCAAATTCCATCAAAAAATGATAGACATTGAATTGTTCTGTTACTGGTCAGATTCACTCTGTTTTTTTTTCTATGAGTGGTGTTCAAGTCAAACTAAGACTTTTCATTTGACACAGTTCTGAAAGTATCTTTATTTCTCTATAAATTATACCTTGGTACACTAATGCACTTTTTCCAGTGTTTCATTAGTTTTCTCATTATGCCAGAGCTATGATCAGACTGCATCCTTTACATCTAAAAATCTGGGAATGCCTTTAAATGGCCCAAACAGGCTGGCAGAAAGTAATCTGTCGAATTTGTCAGGCGTTGTACTCGCTGAATGCTTATGGGAACGACTGCAGTGGGCTTGGATTCACCTCGGTCGGGATTGTCATTCACAAACATACGGTCTTCTGTAAAGTGGCCTTAATTCATGAGATAGTTCATAAAAAGTCCCGGTTTGTCTTGAACACCCCCCCCATACAATGTGAGCATACTGACGTGACATAGATGCTTTTTATCGTCACCATCTGCAATATCAAGTTTCCAATGTAGAGAAATAAAATAGACAACATTTAAAGGAATTGTCTGAAAACTTTGTCCAAAAGTGATTGGATAATAGTACAGTATAGTATTAGTATAGTACAGTACAGTTTGATGCAAAGTGTGACATTTATATTGTATATAGCTGATACCAAGCACATCCCTCAGCATGCCCACACATATACACACACACATACACACACATAGATATATATATATATACATATATATATATATATATATATATACACACACACATACATACATACATACATACATACACACATATCTATCTATCTATCTATCTATCTACACACATACATACATACATACACACATATCTATCTATCTATCTATCTATCTATCTATATATATATATATATATATATATATATATATACATATACACACACACACATACATATATATAAATATATATACACACATGTATGTACATATATATACTGTATGTGTATAGATACACACACACACGCACGCACACACGCACACCTGGAATACATCACAGATATACACAGGTCTGGGAATCTATCTATATTAACAAAACACGCAAATACCACTGTTTCTTTAATATACCTCTTAACAACAGCAGTTTGTTGTTCATGATATGGCCTGACTATTATAGCCTAATTTCCTGAACACACTCACCCACATGTACTCAGGATAATCCCTGAGTTGTTTGAGCCCGTTAAACACCGTCTCCCTGTCCTCCTCCCAATTTCTCTTGCAAAACACAATCTCCAGGAAGTACCAGGTCCAGCCAATTAGAGGAACTTTCAGCAGTTCGCGTTTCGCCAGCACCTTAGAACTCTGTGATGAATGGAGAGAAAAAGTAGATTGCGTCATTCTAAACAATCCATATTTTTCCCCCAAAATCATTTTCTTAAGACCATTTGCTCATTTTCCGGACCCAGAAGTATTCTTAACTCCAGTTACAGGGACCTCCTGCCCTGCACAGTTTGAAGTTTTCTCTCCTGCAACACATGTGGTCCAACTAATCAGCTTATTACTTAGCGCCTGAAGTAAGCTTAATAAAGAAATAAACCAGGAGTGTTGACTGGAGTTATGACTTCAACCTGTGCCAGGCAGGAGGTTCCCAGTTAAGAACCCCTGACTTATATTAAATGATCTATCAAGCTCTTAAATAAATACAGAGTACTGATGAAAGACAAATAATGAGGACCGTTATCTCATTTATTTACAGTATATTACCCAGTGGCCATTACATTAAATTGGATATCATTCTTCTGTTGGAAAAGCATATTCTTGGCGTACTCACCCCCAGCACGCCGTATCGCTCACACATGGTCCAGCCGCACAGGAAATCAATTTCATAGTTGTGGTTGAGGATGATGATGACATGCTCTTTTCCGAACTGGTCTATTGTAGCCTGGTCAGAATAGAGTGTGCATTCTGTCCCTGACCACCACTCTAGGAGCATCACCAACTCTGTGTGTGTGTGAGAGAGAGAGAGAGAGAGAGAGAGAGAGAGAGAGAGAGAAAGTAGTTTATGGTCACAAGCAATATTCTTGCATTACTATAGATGCTTCTATATAAACTAAATGTTAGTAAGAATCTATTCAGGGTGAAAATTTTTAGCACTTCCTTGCCAAAGGGAGAGGAGAATAAATCATGGACAGGTGGACAGGCCTGTAAATCTCATAAGATGACAAAACGTTATCAAATGTGTTTTCTTGCTTAAAATGTGCTTCTTTATATTGAGAGTTTTGGCAGGCAGCTGCTCTCCCCACTTTCCAGTACTGCATGCCAACACTGAATCTTTTTGGGGTACGCAGTACCAGACCGTAACTGCCTCCTTTCGCCCATGTATGTTACTGATTATGAATAGATTATTCAAATATTTCATTTATTATAATATTATTTATTAATTTTGGTTTGAGGCCAGACATGTACATTATGACAGGGGAACAAAAGCAAACTTTTTTTTTTTTTTACCGTCAAATTTTCAGTTATGATGTTGGCATGCCAAACAAAGCATAACTGCATGTGTTCATTCATTTGTTCATCTATAGAAAATGCCTGATCATGGTCATATTAGTTTAACACCAGCTATTTTTTTCCACATAATTTTCCGGAAATAGCTGTGGCTTTAAGGTAGAAAAAAATAATCTTTAAGGAGGCGTGGTCATACATACATAATACAAGTCAGCAAAACTGAAGTCAGGAAATAGACCCAGTTTCTAACTCCAAAAATAAATGAATTAACACACATCACATACTGTAACAGACATGGTTGCTTTGTGGTTAGTACTGTCGCCATGCACCTCCAGTGTCTGGTTTTGACCTTGGGGACCTCGCGGTCTGTGTGCCTAGAGTTTGCATGTTGGTTTTCTGCCGGGTTTCCTCCCACAGTTCAAAGACATGCAGGTTGTCTAATTGGCGTTCCCAAATTTTCCATAGTGCGTGAATGACAATAAGGGCATCAAGCTGGCAACTCGGCCCCTTCAGTAACTGCCCCATGTTGAACCTCACCGCAGCTGCCTTACTTACTGAATTCCTGTGCAGTAGTGCTGATTAACAATATGCCGTTTCATTTTCTTAATTTAACATTTCAAGCGCCAATACATTCACATCTTTAGCAGCACATATATGGAAGCATGCGGTTCTGCTTTGAATTGAGAGAGCAGGTTATGAGGGTTCGCAGGTATACAAAATAGGAGAAAAGGAAATGTATTAGGAGATACAACACTACTTTTTTGACAGCATTCCTTAGGTGCTTTCACATTACACGTTGATTGCGTCATAGGATGCCCAAGCATGATTGCTTCCCCTCACAACTGCCCTAATGGCCTGCTCAGTACCGGAGTACACTTGTGTATTTACACTCTATGGTACAGCAGGTGGCAGTATACACCTACTTGGCTTAAACAGTGAAGTCAGCATTTGCGTTATACTTAATATTATTTATATTTTAATAAAAATATCAAGAAGGACCTTCTTGAGTGCCTTCCAACTTTATCAGCTTTGGAGGTCAGAGGATGAGATACGCACGCATGCTGGCTGCATAGGCAGATTTTGATTGGGACAGGAATGAAGGTGTTAATGAAGTCACACTTTAAACAGAGGTCAACTTCTCTGTATCTGTTACAGTTAACTTTTATATTAGAGTCGAACAATGTGAAAGTACATCATACATTTATAGTGGATCCATTCTTAGGCACAGTATTCACAATAAGTGTTCACACTGTACAGGACTTCGTCCCTAGAGACTACAGAGTCCCTAGCGTGGAAGCAGCCTTAATGAACAACATTTTCCCCAAACACACTTAAATGATCCATTGCAACAGGACTATCCTCAACTGGGTTAAACAGGTGGAGGAAAGGAAGGGTGGATGGAAGGTCAAAAGGGTGAAAGGTCACTTCAGGCTTAGGTCACGTTTACTTTAGATATAAATTCTAATACAGAAACAGGAAATAGATGCAAAAAAAAAAAAAAAAAAACTAAAGAAGGTCCCTTTGTCTGGGTTTTGTTTCTCTCTCTCTCACACACACATACGCGCGCGCAATACTTACGACTCCATAGTGAATAGGACAAGCGAGTGTTGATCTTGCGGTAGAGCTGCTTGTTGAATGGCCACAGCACGCAGGTGCACAGCTGAATAAAGTTGATGATGAGGCCGCTGACCACGAATACGAAGCCGATGAGGAGCTGCAGGATGAACTGGCTCTTCAGCCAGGCCAACAAACCCATGACGGACAAGCCCTCGCCTCACACACACATACACGCACACCTGTGACGAGAGACAGTCAAGCGCATGTGTTTGTGTGTGTGTGTGTGTGTGTTGTAGCAGAACCAACGGCCAACACTAGGCATGTAAACACCTTGCTAAAAAGGTATCCGCATCTGAAAAACTACATGCAAATGTGGAATCAGTGCACAGTGAGGCGTGATTGAATCTGCATGTCACTCTGAAAGTCAATACATTCCCTACTTTAGTTAACTATATAGGGACTGTTGCGAATAATAATCCTACTTTGTAGAAAAACTGCTGAAATCTAACAGCGTCCTTGCGAAGTAGCTTCGGGGATCCGCACATTACCCATAATGCACCTGAGGTCAGGCAAAACGGCGAACGCTTAGGTGAGCTCTGAGGTAAGAGAGCGAGCCAAGTAGGATTTGTTTAGCAAATGTAGGGAACATTATTATTTAAAAAAGAAACACTATTCGCGATAGTTAATGTTCACACCAAAGACACCTGAACAGACGCGGTAGAGGACGAGCATTCAGGCAAATGTAATAATATAATGTAATATAATATAATACAATATAAAACAACCTCTAATGAGGGTTAGTGTTTTTAACACTATAAGCAAATTGTGAAGTTGATTCCACCTTCACGTACTTAATAATGGCAGACTGTGTCGTACACAGGGGCAACGAAGAGCGAGCGTATGGAAGCAAATTAGCATCATAATCATTTGAATTATATCAGCCTTTGAAATACACGTTGCTTTTTAAAGCCAAATATTTCAGTTAAACGAATTCAGTAGTATTTAAATTTCAAAATTAACGATTAAACCGTGATTACATTTCAAAATGTGTTGTTCAAAGGCTGATATAATTCAACTAATTATGATGCTAATTTGCTTCCATAGACGCGGTCACTCGCGATTCTAGAAAGTTCCAGCGCTGTGTCTAAAACGAGAAATACGAGTCCTTCGCAACGCAATTCAACTAATTAATTCTTTATGTTGCGTCTATACGTGTGTGTGTGTGTGTGTGTGTGTGTGTGTGTGTGGTGTTTTTCTGAATTAAAGATTGTTCAAGCGAGCCTCTGCTTTATTGCTACATGTCGTGAGAATCTGGTGTACTTGAAACAAAATGTTTATGCTTAAAAATCAATTTTAAAAAAATAGTTAAGAAGAAGAACTTAAAAAGAAACTTACCACAACGGGTTGTTCCTCCTTACAGTCCTCTTCTACACGGCCCGTCACTCAACACCACAGACCTGCGTGAGAAAGCGAGAGATAAAGTTCACTCACCGCGCGTGCCCTACATAACCCTGCACCACCGGCGACGCAAAACCTGATAAAAACACGTGTATGGTTCCACATATGTCACTGCCCATTGTCTATTTTTACCTTGTAGCTGTGGCGGCATGCCTCGCCGACTCCGGGACTATGCCAGGGTTTCAGTTTTAATGGACATGAGGGAGCGAACTTGCCTCTTTGCCTCTAGCTCAGAGCTTTTTCTCTCTCTCTCTCTCTCTCTCTTTAGAAGGACACAAAATCGCTTGAAAGTGCAGTTCTGTGCGTACACGTTCTCTATGTGAAGTAGAAAATCCACTAGGACCTTGAGGAAAAGTTTGTAAAGTGGTGCCCCAGGCTAGAGCACTGCTTTCTCTCTCTCTCTCTCACACACACACATGCACTACACACACTATCTAGGTGAAAGTTCGTGCAGCCCCATACAAATTCTCCCCAGCGTTCCCTCTCAGACATGCTATTTTCCCTTGCAAATATTGTTTATACAACATTACAAGCATAGCACCAAGTGATGTGTCTTTCTTGGCTAGTGTCACCGGAAAAAGTGTGAACAACATTCCAAACTGTATGACCACAAACTGTATGACCCTGTGATGAGCCTCAGATTGCAAAAAAATAAAAATAAAATAATAATAATAATAAAAGTGCGTTCACCTAGTTATTGCCTCCTTAAATCGCCATGATTACGGCATTAAGACCTGAATGTGTGGAAAAAAAAAAAAAGCATTTGTTCAAAAAGCATGGCATGAACACGTCGTCTTTGCACGTGGGTTATCCGGGTAAACGAACATTGCCTTGGTTTTGCATTGCGAAGCCAAATATTGACGGTTCTGGGGTCCAATCTATTCCAACAACATCCTGCTTTTCCGACATTTTTGATCGTTCCTTTAATCCGAAATCACGGTAAGAAGCAAAAAATAGTGTCTTCTAATGAATGGTCTGGTGTAATATCAGGTAGCACCACGTGCACAGGCACCTTGCAGGTAGAGAATTAGTAACGACAGCAAACCAGCCAGGACTTGTTCTCCAATCTGCAGAAACACAAATGAGTTCTTCGACATAGAAAGGAGTTTGGAGAGGGAGCCAAACTTGTCTTACAAGAACTCTACTGCTACAGCGCGTGAATTGTGGAAGATAAAATATTATAATTTTGTATACAATCAAATCTTAGTAGAACAACAAAAACATCTGCAAAGACTGCAAAACAATCTAATCACTATTTTTTATCCTTGATGAACCTTTTCGCACTGTTAATATATTTAGATATAAGCCTACTTCTTGTAGGCTTATATCATGATTTAATCACTCTTCACACAACTGTCTTGTTTTACTAAGAAATAAGAAATGAGGCGGCATGGTGGAGTAATGGTTTGCACTGTCGCCTTGGGTGCAGGTTCGAGTTCTGTCTGTGTGCATGGAGTTTGCATGTTCTCCCTATGCTTGGTGGGTTTCCTTCAGAAAAGTCTGAGTTCCTCCCACAGACGAAATACAAGCAGATTAGGCTGATTGGAGTTTCTAAATTGCCCGTAGTGTGTGTGTGAATGCATGTGTGCCCTGAGATGGATTGGCACCCTGTCTAGTGCCCTGTCCCGCCTCGTGCCCCAAGTCTCCTGGGATAGGCTCCAGGCCCCCCACGACCCTGAATACAGGATTAAGCGGCAAAGACATTGAGTGAGTGATTGAGTGAAACAAATAGTCTTATTGGTCAGTTTGGGGCAGGGTGGAACTTACCCACACTCACTATTTACTTAAGATAGAAGTAAAGTTCAACCGATCTCTATATGTACAGAACTACAGAACTGTGTAATACAAGCAGTGTTCAAGTCAAGTCAGTTCAAGTCGGGACTTTTGATTGTGCAGAATAACCGAACACAGGAAAAAATTACCTGTATTCCTCTATATAATCCCCTGCCACACTAATGCACTTATCCCAGCATTTCACCAGTGCTTGGACACCATCAAGATAGCAAGTTTCCTTAGTACCCTGAGGCCATAATGGGACTGACTGCTGTATGTCTGAAACGCTGGCCTCCCAGGAACTTCTTTGATAGTCCAACCATGTTGAAATAGTGTGGAGTGAGGTCAGGACTGTACAGTTGTAGTAATAGCTCTCAGCCGAGGTCCTGTAACGTGCAAGCAGTGTTCCTGAACTATTGTGAGTTCTTGTTCTTCTGTAAGTTGGCAATAAGTTATTCATTGATTTTCAAGGATCAGCCACTCGCTGAATGTTAACTGGAACGACTGCAGTGAGCTCTGAGCTACTTCAGCCAGGAGAGTCAGTCACAGACATACGACCTTCTTTTAAAACATATGCACCATTCAAATGTTTTAATGCGGCCAGTCTTCGATCGGTTTTCAATCACGAGAAATTCCATCATAAGTCCTGGTTTGACTTGTACGTACTTTTTAAGTCTAAATGATTTGATTTTGATTTTGACATTAATTTGAGCCATGTATTTATTATGCACTTATGTGATCTGATTATCAGAAAACTTTGTCTGAATATTCTGATTTCTTTGTAAACACTTCACATATGAAGCAATATATGTTAAGTTTTTTTTTCAAATCCATTAATAAAACAAACAAAAAAGGAAAAGAAAACTTCCTAATAATTTTTTACCAGAGCTGAAAAACATAATTACTGTAATATAATGTTTAAACATGATAAGAGTAATAATAACCTGTTAACTACCTAGTCACATGTTCACGATAGATATTTGTTCCATTGTTAAATGACATAGGTTGTTATCAGGATTTTCTTTTTCCGCAGCATCGCTAACCATAAAACACTAAATAAGAAATATTGCACAAGGTAAGGCATTAAGTACATCTTAATGAATCATTAACCTTGTTTCTGATCTGCTGCTCTGCCACTAAGGCTGTGCGATTTAAGTGATTCTGCAGTGGAATCGATCTTCTGATGATCTCAGTCAGCGGGTCAGGTTTTTGGGCAATCGGTATTCAGAATCGAGTTAGACTTTTTTCTTTTTTTTTTTTACTAATTATTTAGTTGCAAATGTTAAATGGTCTAAAATTGATTCATTCCTTTATAAAAACCTAAAGCTTTTGCAGAAAATACAAATGGCTTTCATATTTTCCTCAAACATTCATGTTTTGCAAGAGTATAATAAAAACTTTATCTTCTTTTGAGATTATGATCAGTATGTGTAATAGCACCACCTACTAGACTAAAGTGTGGAGCAGATACTTAAATACTAGTTGTAATTCTTAATACTTCAAAACCTTTATATATACCTGCTTGAGACAAATAAGTCAACAAAGAATAGTCTGGTACATGGATCCGAAAACCATAATGCCAATGATTGACAGCTCTATCTGTGACGATCACTTGAGCCTACCAGTAGGTTTCTCCTACCTCTCCCTCAAGTAAAGGACTGCTACCCAAAATTCTGTCTGAAATCTAGCAGAAGTTAGCTCATCAAACACCAGCGTGAACTTAATGTTGCAGGAAGTGAGCAAGTCTGCAGTTTTGCATCTTGTGTTGCCACTGCTGTGACAAGAACACATAACACCTCAAAAGGAACTGCCCAGTCTAAAGCCACACACGCTCATACAGTACGACTGGCCAAAGGCCACTGTGTAACTGGAGAGTGTAGCCTGCCTGTTCAACAATCTATGACCTGTCTGTCAAGAGAGACCCTGAAAATATTATATAAATTTTTATCTATTAAGAATATTTAAGATAGAGAGCACAAGGGAGATTAGACATAAAGGAATAAATCTGCTTATGAGAAAACAGCTGCCATGCTCTGACGGCAAGACGGCTCTACAAGACGGCTACCAGCAAGTCTGAAGTGGACACCAAACTGTCAATTGCTGAACGCTACGTGGAACGTTCTCAACAAAATGACAAATAAGTGCAAAGTGGAGTGGGTATTACTCATGCTTAAACCCCAATACCCAATACAGTGGTCTCCACCAAAGACCAGTTTTATCCATGGACCGGCCTCACGTAAAGTGCATAATAAATACAAAATGCCATAAAATTAGTGGGAGCCCTGAGCTTGTTCCTCTGCGACGAGACGGTTCGACAGTGACAACAAAAAATGTATTCGTTATGTCCAGCCTGCTTCATAATATCTTTTTCATTGCCGTCTTTTTCATTGGAAGCGGGGTTTTCTGTGCTTTTGTGGCGAACTTGGGATATCCTGCTTTGATTTGAATCAAGAATGTTGGCAGAGTTGAAACATACTTTTGAGGCTGCATCTATTATACTGGGACTGGGCTTAGAGCATGTAAAGCATGTTGCGATAAACCCATAATTTAGGTAGGACACTTAGTTTTCTTTTTGTTAGCAATAATAGATCTGATGTCTCACTATTTGGGTATTTAAAATTTTTCAAAGAATCCCTCCGGAGACGTTTGTGTTTTAGTAATTTTTAGCTTGTGACATTAGCTTGATTTTATCGGGCATCGAAACCGATACAGAGATAAGTGTGAGAAAAAAGGTACAGACGGAAGTGAGGAGAGATGATCTGATTGAAAAAAAAAAAACACACACAAAAAAAAAAAACCCTCTGCAGCCAATAAAATGAAAATTTTATATATATACACCGGTCCATGGCCCGGAGGATGGGGACTACTGCCCTAACAGTGTTTAATTTAGTCTGAGCAACAGGTGGAGAGCTAAAGTCAGACAATAATCTCTCCATAAGCTGACCCGTTCTCTTTCAAAAAACATAAAAAATAAAAAAAAAACAAGCTTCTCAACTAACTTTACATACAAAAAAATGTGAAGCAGCACTTACCAGTAGGCATAGTAGGCCACCGCCATGACCACTAGCGCCCCACAGATTCCTGTGAAGATCATCACAGTCCCCTGGTTCAACATCTTCGCCTTGGGCTTGTACCCACAATATAATACCACGTAAAAAAAAAGAAAAAGAAAAAAAGAACTGGTGGACAACAAAAGCTTGTCAAAAACCTATACAACTTAAACTAAATGCCCCAGCATTTACCTCAGAATTTCTCCTCAGAGACTGTTAAAGGTCAGAGGAAAAATAGGGCCATCCACTACCTTCCTGGCTAACACGCCATGCTAATGTTAATCCCAACGGTTGCGATTATGATGATGACAGCAAGAACAAATACAGATCCCATAAACTTGACGGTGCTCCACATCAACCTGCGTCAGCACAAACCCGAGGGGATTGAGATCTTCAGGGCCATGAGGCAGAAGCATGTCCGGCAGCCGTCACCTCAAAATGCTGATCATCTCCCAAACACACACATACGCACTCAGCTAGCAATCTGCCAGCCAAAGGTGCCTGTTTTCATAAAGTGGACTTCAAAAAGGGTCTGTCATTTGGAAGAAAAACAGAAAGACCGTACCCTCTTTTTGCTAATCCGCTCTGGATTAGATTAGACGTGATTAGCGCTGTGGAGCAGCACCCTGGATAAGTCACATCGCATTTACATCAAACTAAAACGAGACTGGAACTCTCTCCTTGGATGATGTCGGTGTCAATCAAAGTGAAAATGGCAAAGCAGGAACAGAAAGTGTTATATTTGGTCACTTGTTTAGGGGGCATTTTGTTATTTAGCTCAACAGTGTTTTAGCGCAAATGTGCTAGTTTGCTCGGGTTAAAAGCACCATGCCTCCAATCCTCTTTAGACATCTATGTTGAATTCACAACAAAACAGGACAGTAATCCTAATGTTTTTATTAACACACTTTCCTCTAGTCACATCCCCCTTTCTTTTTCAACGTTTTTCAACCATTTCTCTATTCTCCTCAGCAGCATTACAGGATGATCCCAAACCTCATGGTTTTAAAAAGAGTGAAGGTGGATTTATCTGCTCTTTTTCTTTAGAGGGATCATACAAAAAAGATTAATGTATTGCTATAACAAGGGGGAAAATACATCAAGTTAAGAACTTTTAATTTGCTAACTCTCCACTCTTCCAGATTAGGGGTGCAACGATTAATCAAAGTTATCGACTAAAATCAGTAATTAGATTAGTTGGCAACAAATTTAACTGTCGATTCGTTCATGGCGTCATCGTGCTTGATTCTCACACGAGCTGTGAACGCTCTTATGTGTAGGTGTTAGGCGTACTGAAGTGAAGTGAGTAACAGAGCGATGGTTAACACCTTGTGTGAGAACGTTTCACTCTTAACTCGAGCAAGAACAGCCGCTAGATCAGAAGGAGAGACTTTGTGTTGGCGGGGGCGAGTCCGAGAGTGAGGTTAGTTGGGGACGGATTCAGAACCGAAGAAAATGTGGATAATTAGTGACTGTGTGTTGCTACGAGTCGGGTTTTTATTTCCAGTTCTAATCAATGAAGCTTTTTAAAGTGAAATTCACACGCACACACTATTGCTGGCTTTTCAGCGCTAACCACATGTTCTATCTCTCTCTCACTGTTGGGCTCTGCACTTTTTTTCAGCTGACTCTCTGGCTATTTACACACTATCTAGGTTTCAACTTAGACTCACATAATTACCATCCGCAATCATTAAGCTTTATTTTATAATGATATTTTATTGCAGCTACTTTGCTTTTCCCTGGTTTTAAAAGACATATTTTAATGAAGTATTCATCTTTATTATCCTGATTATTAGTTGCCACATGCACAAAGAAACAACCTCAAGCTCAATTTAAAAGCTAAAGAAAAGTTATCGTGTAATTGTAGCATTTGTAATCTGATTAATCGATAATCAATTATCAAAATAGTCCTCGGTTGCAGTCCTAATCCAG
Source organism: Clarias macrocephalus (assembly GCA_011419295.1). NCBI lineage: Eukaryota > Metazoa > Chordata > Actinopteri > Siluriformes > Clariidae > Clarias > Clarias macrocephalus. The sequence continues at coordinate 221,565 of JAAGKR010000014.1, read as the reverse complement.
ATATAGATTTGGAATATTCTTCCTCATATTAAACCTGCTTCCTGGTCATATTACATTGGCTGGTAATTTGTTGTAAAAGAAGATTACTGCAATTATAACTACAGTAATCTCCACTACTTGCAATATTTATGTGATTTCTAAGAAAACACTAGTATATTAAAGACCGGCCAGATGGAAATGAACCAGGCTTTCACACATCAGCTCATTTGCTCTGGTCCGAATCACTTGGTGAGTTTGTAAATTTGTAGTGTTTGCGCCTTGGGGTGGGTTCTTTTGTGCAATTGGGGTGTTTTGTTGTGCAATTGTTACATGCAAAGAAAATTTCACCTATGCGGGTTGGTCGTCGCAATTGCAGTTGTTTATTACATTTACCTAATTTACCACATTAGGCAAATCATACATTTTGCAAATCATACAGCTTGCAAATATAGTGCATCTATGGCTGAAAAACAACGTATTGATGTAGTGGAGTCACTGGTCACTGCCTGTATACGAAGAAATCTTATTGTTCGTGTAGCAAAAAGATTGACTTCCTTATTCTCTTTTTTTGCGTTTAATGGTGGCTCGCTAACCACCTAGGTGCATACTACCACCTGCTGTATTGGAGAGAGAAAACACACAAGTGCAACCGAGTACGGAGGTGAAGTGGGGACGGGGGAGCAATCGCTCCTGGGCACTGTAGAAATAATGCGTGTTTAGTATGAAAGCGCTTAAGAGAAGGCCAAGAAGCTCTGCAAATGATATGAAAAAGTTGAAGGAAAGCCAAAAGTAAGCACATTCAAGCTGTGTTTACATGCACTGCATTATATTACGTATCCCACTAATACTGTACATTTGGCTTCTGTTTGTGATGAGTAAACCTGGGAGAACAACTCTCCTTCACCAAGTCTTTACTTTGCTTTTCTTCTGGGTCTTTTAAACTTTGGAATGTTCTGCGTCATGACAAAACACATACAATGCCTACATCTTTTTTTTTCGTCCCTTAGACCTACTTTGTCATCAAAACCAGCCTTCTCAGGCACAAGCGGCTTTTTGTGTTCTCGGGTTTACCTTGTACCAGAACGCCTGGAACAGTAAGTACATTCACATCGCTTGTTCTGGTCTCTTTAGGAACAAAAGCTGAATCCAAACACGTTTATGATGCTGGGAATGAAGACAAGGGCAAATTATTCACAGTGCTTTTTGGACAGATGGATTTGGAGAACGTGACTTGTTTCAGTTTTTTCCCCGCTATCTAATAACCCGGCTTCTTTAAGCACTTTTTCCAAACACGTTTGAAGCAGCCTTCGTGTTTTTCTTTCGTGCTGAAAGGACTAATGGAAAACAGGACAAGAGAAATTACAGCTAATACAAGTAAACCTACAAGGTTCATGGTGCTAACAACCGCAAAAACAGTTTACATGCAAAGAAACCCAGCTCATGGTCAGACTTCAAAAATGTTTCTAAGACATTAGGAGCTAATAGTCAGTAGTCATCCTGTAGTCTGATCTGTTCCTGAACAATACAGGTACTGTAATTGGGTTAGTATTTATTACCTCCGTGGCTAATAAGGATTATCACTGTTGTTTAGGTCATGTTTCTGAGACCATGTGGCTGTTCAAAGCTTTGTATTGACCCGTCACCTGATATCAGCGACTACACAGAGAACACATCCATAAAAAAAAAATAATAATAAAAAACATACTCAGGGAATATTATGACTGCAGGCCATGGTTATTTTAAAATGTGATTCAACTTGTTGAAAAGTAGGCATGCTCAGCAAATATGTACGCTTATATTTATGGATAGGACTATAGATGTAAAACACATCAAAAAGCATCACTTATTTTTTTGGGATTGGGATTTACATTAGAAATGTACAGTTCCTATATTTATTGTATATCCTTTAAACCACATTTTATTATTAAATCCTAAAATTACTTGTAATAATGGTTAGGAATGGGAATCACCAGGGACCACATAATACCATATTATCGCAATACTTAGGTGCCGGTTCAATTTGTATTGTGATTCTGTTATCACGGTTTTTTTTTTTAAAACATCCTAAATTCCATATAATTTTGTTTTTAGATTTTGCTGCAATTCTAAACAAACAGGAAATAATTTGCTTCCATTATCTGCCAAGGTGTGAATAGTTTAGAGTGCACCACCTGTAGGATTATAGAGGAACGGCAACATTTTACCCCCCCAAATGCAAATATATACAGTACACACCAAAAGTTTGGACACACCTTCTCATTCAAAGAGTTTTCTTTATTTTCATGACTATGAAAATTGTAGATTCACACTGAAGGCATCAAAACTATGAATTAAGACATGTGGAATTATATACATAACAAAAGTGTGAAACAACTGAAAATATGTCATATTCTAGGTTCTTCAAAGTAGCCACCTTTTGCTTTGATTACTGCTTTGCACACTCTTGGCATTCTCTTGATGAGCTTCAAGAGGTAGTCACCTAAAATGGTCTTCCAACAGTCTTGAAGGAGTTCCCAGCGATGCTTAGCACTTGTTGGCCCTTTTGCCTTCACTCTGCGGTCCAGCTCACCCCAAACCATCTCGATTGGGTTCAGATCCGGTGACTGTGGAGGCCAGGTCACCTGGCGTAGCACCCCATCACTCTCCTTCTTGGTCAAATAGCCCTTACACAGCCAGGTGGTGTGTTTGGGGTCATTGTCCTGTTGAAAAATAAATGATGGTCCAACTAAACGTAAATATAAATATCATGCCGCTGCAAGATGCTGTGGTAACCATGCTAGTTCAGTATGCCTTCATTTTTGAATAAATCCCCAACCTTTTCTGCGTCGCACAAAGACACGGTGGTTGGAATCAAAGATCTGAAATTTGGACTCATCAGACCAAAGCACAGATTTCCACTGGTCTAATGTCCATTCCTTGTGTTCTTTAGCCCAAACAAGTCTCTTCTGCTTGTTGCCTGTCCTTAGCAGTGGTTTCCTAGCAGATATTCTACCATGAAGGCCTGATTCACACACTCTCCTCTTAACAGTTGTTCTAGAGACGTGTCTGCTGCTAGAACTCTGTGTGGCATTGACCTGCTCTCTGATCTGAGCTGATGTTAACCTGTGATTTCTGAGGCTGGTGACTCGGATGAACTTATCCTCCGCAGCCTTGATGACGTATTTTTGACAGTGGTTTAACACACTACATTCATGGGCGCAATTTCGCAATTCGTCCATGTAACAGAGGAGAGGAGGAGTTGTACTGTAACATACACACTAAATATCATATCTGTAAACTGTCGTGGCCATAGATTTTGGAATCCAACTCAGACAAAACACAGAATTACACACAAATCTTTTATTTACGCATGATTATTTTTGACAGTGATTTTATTCCATATGTATCCTGACTTCACAGGATTCACCTGACTTCTGCACAACACAACTGATGGTCCCAAACCCATTTATAAGGCAAGAAATCCCACTTATTAAACCTTTGAAGAACCAAGAATATGACATATTTTCAGTTGTTTCACACTTTTTTGTTATGTATATAATTCCACATGTGTTTTGATGCCTTCAGTGTGAATCAACAATTTTCATAGTCATGAAAATAAAGAAAACTCTTTGAATGAGAAGATGTGTCCAAACTTTTGGTCTGTACTGTAGTTTAAAAAATATTTATTTGAGTCAGTGTGGCAATACATAAACTGGCACATAAAATTCTGAATCAACCCCTCCTCCATATCTAATGACAACGCAATATTTTTTGAACAAACTATGGTGGCATGGTGGCGTAGTGGTTACCACCTCCTGCCTTGCACCTCCAGGGTGGTTATTTTATGCACACTTGTCTTTTGTGGGTAAAAGTTGTCATGTTGGAACAGGAAGGGATGTCCCCAAACTGTTCCCACAAAGTTGGGAGCATGAAATTGTCCAAAATGTCTTGACATTCTGAAGCATTGAGTTCCTTTCACTGGACATAAGGAACCAAGCCCAATGACTAAAACACAACCCCACACCAGTTCCAACATGACTGCGCACCAGTGCACAAAGCAAAGTCCATAAAGACATGGATGAGCAAGTTTGGTGTGGAAGAACTTGACTGGCCTGCACAGAGTCTTGACCTCAACCCAATAGAACACCTTTGGGATGAATTCGAGTGGAGAGCCAGGCCTTCTCGTCTAACATCAGTATCTGACCTCACAAATGCGCTTCTGGAAGAATGGTCAAAAATTCCCATAAACACACTTCTAAACCTTGTGGAAAGCTTTACCAGGAGTGTTGAAGCTTTTCTAGGTACAAAGGGTGGGCCAACATCATATTAAACCCTATGGATTAAGAATTGGATGGATTGGATTGGATCTCCAGTGTGGAGAATATCCATTGCCCGGTGTGCTGTAGGACATGTGGATGGACCAAAATCCCCCCATCCCCCCCAAAAAAATACAAAAACAAAAATTCATTATATTAGTAACTGAACCAAATCTATGCAAGCTTTGTTCACCATGTAATACGAAACATCATAGGCACAATGACTGTGTCCTTTAGTACAAGTTGAATAAAACAGGCATTCTGTCAGGCTCCATCACACACTCACACACTCACACACTCACACACTCACACACTCACACACTCACACACTCACACACTCACACACTCCTCAAGAAACGTGTCAGTGGGTCAGATCGGAAAATGTGTAAAATTCAATCCAGCAGTGATCCAGTGTTTCAGACCGGTATCACCATGACGCCTGTATTCGGTAACAGATTCCTAACTACAACAAATGATCCTAGTTGATAATGATCTCCACCGCCGTTATGTCATTGAATGATTAACTAAAACGGCAAAGCATCCCGAAACACATGCAACAGTCTGCAACCTACTTAGGAGGAAACAACGGTGCTACATTACCATTAAAAAGTCCCAAATGCCATAGTGAAATCTGGATGTGATCATAGCATGAAGCTATATGGCAGACAGTGACACTGAAGATCTGGACTTAACTCTAATACAGATCTCTACAGAATTATTAAAAGGTCAAATCCAACCACAATGACCTGCATATCAAAATTAATGAACAATCTGTGCTCTCCAGTGGGACAGAAGATTGGTTTGTACTGCCAATGAGAAGATCATTCCTGCTTGAAGAAAACTGCACCTGTCCAGCTCTCTCATCATCGCTGCTGAAACCAAAAGCTTCAACATTCATACTAATGCCATTGTCAATGCCAGCACGATTGCAGATTACTAACTAGCCAAATCGAACCTCACCAGCAGTGCAACATACAGTATAGATACGTTTCGTTCTAGAACTTTGAGCCTGATGGATTTCACGAATATGGTGAAGTGCTGTGTGTGAAGTGGAAAAAAAACAACTAATGAAGAAGAGAACATCTCCACTTGTCCATTATGTCTGAGCTCAATTAATTGTTTTCTTCAATTAAGTGCCATTTTAAATGCCAGTATTCGACTGGTTCAAGCACTTCTAAGTAAAAAAGAAAAAGTGATTTAAAGTTTTCCCCATTTGACTGGTATTCCGAAGATCAGGTCGCACTGATCGCCCTCTGTAATACCTCCTGAAATAACAGCGGTAAAATAGCAGCTTACCCTACCAGTGACTGCACAACATAGCATTATTTAGTTAAATTTTCTTTTTTCTCCAAATTCCATTGAATCGCCGGCATTTTTCCCGTCTGCAGTAATAACTGGTAATTTCGTTTATTGTTACAACAATGAACTTAAACCGGTTCAATGGAAATAACTCAATAACAACAAAGAGGACAATATAATATAATATAATATAATTCAAATATACTTGGCAGTGGTGGCTCATTCGGTTAAGTCAATTGGGTTACTGATCTGAAGGTCAGGTGTTCAAGCCCCAACACCGCCCTTGAACAATTTTCCTAACTGCGATATGCGGGAGGAAAAAATAAATCAGTCCACTGTGTTGTAAGGGTCATGGGATAAATGACTAAATCAAACCCAATCTAAATTAGTGTGGTGAGGTTATCTGGAAGTTGAGTCATGTCAACTAGACTTCTTCCTTGTTAGGTAGAAACTTTTCACTACTCATCTGAGTAGCTTCTTCAGTCTCAAAGTTTCTAAGTTCCTCACATTTTAATCCGCCAAAGTCAAAGCTTTATTCCCTGTCTGAAAATGCTTGTTAAGTGAACAACAGAAAAGGTGAGAGGAAGGTGAGAGAAGGGAAAGTCGTTAGAGAGTATGGAGGGAGAAAGCTGTTAAGAAGAAACCGAAACAGAGAGGTTAGTGAGGTGTTAAGATGCAACGGCTTTTCTGTGGCTTTTCTGGTGGACCCGTGAAAACGTCTTGGGGATGGATGAAAGAATAGCATGAAAATTACGAGACAGGTTGTGCCAAAGACGTCCAGTGCTGCAGAGAGGATATTCCACTTCCACATAGATGGCTACTTTTAGGGGGTGTTTGTGGCCTGCCTGCCTGCCATGCAGAAGGCCCGGGTTTGGTTCCCACCCAATGCCCAAACCCCAGCCACTGGACACAGGGCTGGTCCCAAGCTCTAATAAAATGGGAGGACATTCTCATCTCATCCTCAAACATGTGTCTTTTGTCCTTCAGGTGAACGTATACTGCTGAACCTGGCCCTGAGGTGTTGCTCTTTCAGTGTTGATATGTAGTGCTCTGAAAATTCTTCACTGCATTGGACTCAAGACATCAAACATAACTCTGTAAACACATTTAATATTTCATGGTGGGGTTTTCCTTTAAGTGCACGGAACAAGGACATTTTCTAGAAACACGAAGCACGACCTTTTACAGGGATAAACTCCAAGTTAACCAAACTGACCCCTTAAAACCATTAGACTGGCAGTTCTGAGTTACCCTGGTTCTGGTAAACATGCACATTTGAAGGTTTTTTTTCCCCCCTCTGCTCTGAAACACTTAGTTCAGGTCTATTAATTAGCTGATTAGTGCTGTGAGAGCTGATCTGAGAAAACACTGAAGTGTGCAGGACAGGGAGGAGATCCTTCAGGACCAGGGTTGGGGGAAGCACTACTGCACTAGACCACGCCCCTCGCTGGTAACCACGCCCATCGCAGTCTCTGCACTATAGTAACCCAGCCATCGCGCGACATTGACGCGCAGAATCAAACCAGGTCACTGGGGTTGTTTATTTCAGCACGATTACATCAAGATCACCCATAACTACTAGACATGTTTATATTTAAATGTCCCAATGCATATCTTAAGGCAGATCAGTTAGCATACTGATTGATATAACCCTGTAAGTAAGCTAGTGCAGCAGCTAGTAAAGCTGTAATACTCTGCCCAGGCGTTACTAAGCAACTATTAACCATCATACAATCCTGCATACACATATGCAATGCAAAGAAATAACATGCAACATTATATTTCGCCTGGAGACCAGTCATTACGCTGCCTCGACCCTAACTACGAATTATAAACATTAACAATTAATTACCCGTCTCCCGAAGCGGACAACCTCTCATAGCAGGAGATCTAACCCGAAATGTCAGAGTCCTCTTCCCCAACTCCTGCGAATACTCAACACTCCTGAGCCTTACTCGGCGTTGTGTTTGGATGATCGCTCACTCTTTGTGTCCGTTAGCGGCAGATCTCACTCGTCACCATCGCAATCCTCGAGCACGTTTTATTCCACATCCGTATTCTGATTTTTCCCGCCTCCTCAATTGTCATTGGCTAGTCCTATCATGTTGACCAATCAGATAAGGGGGTCTACGTATTGACAGCCAATAGCTGTGAACAGAAGGCGGGTTTTGTGACAATATGTGTGGAAATAAAACGCAAGCTTAAAGACCCTACTTCCTGTCCGATCACTTTACCAGTTTAACTAGAAACAATAACAATACATATATATAGTTCCGATATGTGCAACCCAGTTAATTTTATCTAATTTTTTTTATTTCATCAGTTGGTAGCCAGCACAGTGGTGAAGTGCTTAGCACTGGCGCCTGGTTCGATTTCCACCTCAAATCTGTGTGCATGGTGTTTGCATGTTCTCCACGTGCTTGGTGGGTTTCCTCACCCGGTTTCCTCCCACCACCCAAAGACATGCAGGTTAGGCTAAGTGGAGTTCCCAAATGGCCTGTATTGTGTGAATGAGTGTGTGTGTGTGTGTGTGTGTGTGTGTGTGTGTGTGTGTGTGTGTGTCCTGTGATGGATTGGACTGTCCAGGGTGTACCCACCTCATGCCCAAAGTCTCCAGGTATAGGCTCCAGGCCCCCCGTTCCTTTACACAGGATTAAGCGGTATAGACGATCAGTCAGTCAGTGAGAGATCAGTTGATGACTTTCACCCCCTATATGAAAGTTTTGTCTCTGAGCAGCTTCTTCAGTGACAGACTGTTACATCCTAAGTATCTGAAAGAGCGATATCAAGGGTCTTTTCTCCCTGCTGTTATTAGACTCTGCTCCCAGAGAATTTGTCACCATATTGCATTGTTTACTGTTATATACTGTTACAATATCCTGAATTTACAATGTAGTTACAATATCTTAAATATAGTAACAATATCTTACAATATAGTTACAATATTTAAATGTTTGTGCAATAGCAACTGTGCAATAACAACATTTTAAACTGTGGAATATTATCCTATATTATACACCCGAGTGCAATTTGCTTGAAAGTGTAACTATTGTATTGTTTTTTTTTTCTTTTGTTTTTATACTCTGTACTGTACCTACTTTTTATTTGCACATTTTTCTATGCCGCTGTGACCAAAAATTTCTTTACTGTGGGACGAATAAAAGTATATCTTATTCCTCCGTCGGGAGTTTCACCATAGCAGACCATCCAATTCGCACAACAACTTGGCACAGGTTTTTTTGCCGGATGCCTTCCTGAAATAACACTCCCATTGTTATCCAGACTTGGAACCAGCACTACATCCAGTGGCTGAGGTTTGGGTATTGGGTGGCAATTGAATTTGGGCCTTCCTGATGGCATGCAAGAAACCTACCACTGAGCCACCAATATCCTAAGAGCGATATATCTCTGTCATGTCAGTATAGTGGTCAGCACTATGGCCTCGCACCTCCAGGGTCGAGGGTTTAATCCTCACCTTGGGTGGAATTTGCATGTTCTTCCCTTGCTTGGTCAGTTTCCTCCTTATACACCGTTATCCTTCCAAAGACAGACTAGGCTAATTAAGAGTGTGTGTGTGTGTGTGTGTGTGTGTGTGCATGTGTGCAAGCATTCAATAGTTAAGTGCATCTAACTGTTATAGAATCTTGGAAAAATGCACTTATAAACAACAATTAAGATAAAAGTCAGATTCTTCACTACTAAATGTTTTTTTCATTAATTTATTTATTTATGCTACTTATCCCATGCAACAGTGAAATGGAAGTTCAGGGTAAGTGCAAGTGTGCTTGAATGAGCAAATGTCCATGATACACTGATATAATATTAATAATTTATATCAATTCGTCTCTGTAAGGTTCTCAGTAATATTGTTTAGATCAAGGGTCATCTTAGAACGTAAGATGACCTGCTGGCCAGCAATTTTCACTTTCACCTGACTGTAGAAGCGGACTGGGTTAACCACCTAAATTGGAAGAGCTCTTTATTCTTCTGACTACACCTGCAAATGAATTAACGGAACAATATTTAGTCATGGCTAGAAACAAAAAGCACACTGTTAACAGTAAGCAGCTAAGCTGGAAGTACTTTTATTTAAACCCAGAAGCACATTTATTTTATTTATTTATTTCATAACAATATTTCACAAGCGATTATTTGGCAACAGGCCATCGGGTATTTTGATGTAGTCTAAAGAAAAAACAAATCTGGACATCCCTGGTTTAGAGAAACATTTTCCAATTAGAAATTAAGACAAAGAGTGTGAGCTCATGCAAAGGCTCAGTGACAGAAGGTTTTGGGCTCCAGGGACCAGGCAATTTTCTGTTGTCTAGGATTACCTCAAAGTCATTGTATAGGACAAATGAAGCTTTATCTCTGTCTGCCATATGGTCTCTTGTTAGCCCCCTCCTAACCCCTCACATTTACTTGAGCCACAGCAGTTAAAATCTTACGAGTGCCAATCAGCATGTTCTGAACATATCTGGTTTCTTATAATAATCCATTCTAATGGAGTGTGCATGGTTTTAGTTCTCGAAATTGGTCCATTATTTTATTTGGATATGACTATTTAATTACGAATTAGCATTGAAGGGCACGACCAGCTATTATTAAAATCATCAAAGGATCAGGGTTACCGTCATAAATTATGATCCTCATGATTGGTTAATACACTAGGCCACTTCTGTGAGACATATAGTATAGGTCCCAGAGAATAATTGCAACCTAATTGCAATTTACCGAATTATTACATTGGGACATATAATAATATTTAAGGAGTATTTAGTAAGGAAAAGAGCTTCCTTTTCCTGGATTCAATAATAATAATAATAAAAAACATAATAACGTACACAAAACAAAGAAAAAACAGCTTATAATAAATCAGAAATAAAATAGACAAAATATGTATGCATAAATATAGATGCATACTTTAAAATAAGTATGCATACTAACAAAAAATTAGTATGCAGAGTAAGTATGCATAACTAAAAAAAAAAGCTTATAGGCCAAATCCACATGTTTTTTTTTCATTATCAAGTCTGCAATACACATTTAAGCATTCATAACTGAAAAAAAAAACTTGTGAAAGATTATATTCTTATAATGTAAACAATAAATACATCCAAATGAAATATGCATGTGCATAATTAAGTGTGCACAATAAAATCCACATGCACAAAGTTTAAGCCTTTTTTAAATAATAAAATCAGCAAATTTATAATCTGATAGCAAACTGACAGTCACGCAGGTGTTTTGACCCCTCCAGTATTTAGAGTCACCCCTGGAAGCTCTGCCACATTTCCATCTTATATTTTTTAGCCAAAATAGTTTTAAAAAATGTCACTTGAAATGTCAATAAAAAGTAATAAATGTTCAAAATGTTTTATTTGAAAAAAGTTTAAATGAGCGTTGAGGTCTAATGATGATGAAGCTATAAATTACATGCTGTTAGAGCTGTATGACTTGAGGGGTCTCAAGGCATTTTTCTAAATACGCATATAGGCATTTGTACTTGGACTTACTGTATGGTCTTGGTTTTGACTAAGAATTGGCCACTTCCACCATCATGACAACACCAAATAAAGGAACATCTTATGGAATGCTCTTGTGGTTGACATATATCTTGTTTAAATGACTGTTTAAACCTGGAATTAAAAAAGACTCATTCATCTTTTATACCAGTTATACCGTGTACAGGGTTTTGGGGACCTATCCGGAAGATATGAGGTGGGGTACATACTGGACAGGGTGCCAATCCAGGGCACACACACTACATGCAATGAACCTAAAACGCACCAAGCACACAAACCCGAGGCAGAAATCGAACCACAATTTTCCACTGAAGGTGCAAAATAATTGTATACACAAATATGATAAGGATCTAATTGCTGTTAACTCTTTGTATATAACAATTTCCAAATCTTGCCACAGAATCTCAACTAGATTGAAGTCTAGCCTTTGACTGGATCCTTCTATTGCTGCCTTCAAGTCCTGCTCAGAGGTGGTCATTTAGTTTTTTACTTTTTCCAGTTAACACAACCTTTGACATTTATTATTTCACACAATTTGATATTCATCAGGGGTAGTTATGACATTGTGCTTGGGTTCTTGAGTGTTCACCTTACAGTTCATGGTTCCATCCATACCATCCTCTAAATCTCCACCCCTATGTAATGTAGGTGGAGCTTCAGATAATGGGATGGATGTCAGCATGAATAGTAACCCAATGTTACTGCGATACTCATTTGTATAGCAAAATAATATGTAAGTGTACCGAAGAGTTGATTATTTAAAATAAGTATGCGACTAAATACTGGAATCATGATTATGGGTAAAACATGAAAGCAAGCCAAATTCAGAATTCTACTATCTCAATACATGTCACACAGCACTGCAATATACATTTAATCTGTAATCACACTCTCTCAATTACTCTCTATACTGCTTATCACATACAGGGTTGTGGGAAGCCTGGAGCCAATCCCAAGGAACATGGAGCATGAGGCTGGGTACACCCTGAATGAATGCCAATTCATTGCAGGGTACACAAGCACACACACTCACACAGCACACACACAATAGGAATTTGGAAACAACTATTTGTCCGATCTGCATGTCGTTGGACTGTGGAAGGAATTTGGAGTACGCGGAGGAAACCCACCAAACAAGGGTAAAACATGCAAACTCCATTAACGCAGACCCGAGGTAAGACCAAGAGTCGCCTCTGCTGCGGAGGATTAGTTCATCCGAGTCACCAGCCTCAGAAATCGCAGGTTAACAGCAGCTCAGATCAGAGAGCAGGTCAATGCCACACAGAGTTCTAGCAGCAGACACGTCTCTAGAACAACTGTTAAGAGGAGACTGTGTGAATCAGGCCTTCATGGTAGAATATCTGCTAGGAAACCACTGCTAAGGACAGGCAACAAGCAGAAGAGACGCGTTTGGGCTAAAGAACACAATAAAGAACACAAGAAAGGAAACTCTTTGAAAGAGAAGGTGTGTCCAAACTTTTGGTCTGTACTGCATATAAAAAAAAAATGCACAAAAGACAAGTGTGCATGATTATACCATCACTAGGCATTTCAGTAGGAACACTTGCTCTTTAATGTAATTATCAAATCAGATAATGATCAGGCTTCAGCACAATGGAACAGCACATATAGCTGGGGAATGGGGAAAAAATCATTTCAGTGATGATGTTATTTCTTCATCATTAGTAAATCCTTTATTACAGTATATTCTGCAGTCACATATTTATGTTGCTAATCTGATTTCTATGATGTCTGTATGTTATTTAGGCTTGTGTTTGTGTAAGAAAGCAGGAAGAAGTCCTTGTAGGCTTGATGTAACGTACTGTATAGGCGAGAGATACTGTATCACTAATGATTTAAGAGTACTTAATAAAATAGCCTTGTGACTTTAAAGGATAAAGTAATCCTTCTGTGACTCAGTACTGTCCCGAGGTCACCATTTTTATTTCCTCTGTACAGAACCGCAGTCTGTTACAGCTAAAACCAAAAACTCTATGAATGCACATGTCTATCAATGCTCTGCAGTTGGTTCTGAAAAAGGAAACCAAACTCTTTTTTCACTTCCTTTTTTTTTTTTTTTTTGAAGACGTGGACACAGCTGTTGTTTATTTAATGTAGAAATATTCAGACAGCTATCTTCAAAAGTTTTATGTCTGTGCCATTTCACAGGGAACTGCTCTCTCAATGAGGTGCAGCTTAACACTGGACTCACTTAAAGACTGAAGCTCAAGAGTGGATCAGTTACAGTTGTCTGTGAATTTAGATCCTGAAGCTGGAAGTGTTTCAACCTTTAAAAAAAAAAAAAAAAGTTTTTTGAAGTTATGAACTTACTTTACTGCTTGTTTTCTTGCAATCTAAGGCCCATCTGTTTTTAGGAGCATAAGACGGCTAGACTAACCACATTAGCAAGGTTGTTAGCTCATATTTATATGGCTTTCTGTGTTCATCTTGCTAATGACTAGATGATTAATTGTCTCATTGTGCAACTCCTCTTCTTCATGCACGTAAGACACAGTCCAGACACAAGTTCTGTTTATAGAACTTTTCCACTTGATGCCCAAAAGGAAACCACATTTTGCTGTATATACTGTACAATACATTTAACCTTCTAATATACTGAACTTAGCTAACTAGCTTGAACTTTTTGCTAACGAGCATCTCACAAGAAGACACAACACATCAAACCTTGAGGTGGAGGTGAAAAGACAGCAGAAGATCACATCAGATGTTTTGACCTGGACAATAATGAGTTCAGACATTTGATTTGGACATTAACAAATTCAGACGTTTGACCTGGACATTAACAAATTCAGACTTTTGACCTGGACATTAATGAATTCAGACATTTGACCTGGACATGAACTAATTCAGACGTTTGATCTGGACATTAGCAAATTCAGATGTTTGACCTGGACATGCACAAATTCAAATGTTTGACCTGGACATGCACAAATTCAGACGTTTGACCTGGACATGAACGAATTCAAACATTTGACCTGGACATTCACAATTTCAGACGTTTGACCTGAACATTAGCAAATTCAGACGTTTGCCCTGAACATTGGCAAATTCAGACGTTTGACCTGGACATTGGCAAATTCAGACGTTTGACCTGGACATTGGCAAATTCAGTCGTTTGACCTGGACATTAACGAATGCAGACGTTTGACCTGGACATTAACAAATTCAGACGTTTGACCTGGACATTAACAAATTCAGACGTTTGATCATGATATTAGCAAATTCAGACGTTTGACCTGGACATTAACGAATTCAGACGTTTGACCTGGACATTAACAGATTCAGACGTTTGACCTGCACATTAACAAATTCAGACATTTGACCTGAACATTAGAAAATTTTAGACATTTGACCTGGACATTAACAAATTCAGACATTTGACCTGGACATTAGAAAATTCAGACGTTTGACCTGGACATTAACAAATTCAGACGTTTGATCTGGACATTAGCAAATTCAGATGTTTGACCTGGACATGCACAAATTCAAATGTTTGACCTGGACATGCACAAATTCAGACGTTTGACCTGGACATGAACGAATTCAAACATTTGACCTGGACATTCACAATTTCAGACGTTTGACCTGGACATTGGCAAATTCAGACGTTTGACCTGGACATTGGCAAATTCAGACGTTTGACCTGGACATTGGCAAATTCAGTCGTTTGACCTGGACATTAACGAATGCAGACGTTTGACCTGGACATTAACAAATTCAGACGTTTGACCTGGACATTAACAAATTCAGACGTTTGATCATGATATTAGCAAATTCAGACGTTTGACCTGGACATTAACGAATTCAGACGTTTGACCTGGACATTAACAGATTCAGACGTTTGACCTGCACATTAACAAATTCAGACATTTGACCTGAACATTAGAAAATTTTAGACATTTGACCTGGACATTAACAAATTCAGACATTTGACCTGGACATTAGAAAATTCAGACATTTGACCTGGACATTAACAAATTCAGACGTTTGATCTGGACATTAGCAAATTCAGATGTTTGACCTGGACATGCACAAATTCAAATGTTTGACCTGGACATGCACAAATTCAGACGTTTGACCTGGACATGAACGAATTCAGACATTTGACCTGGACATTCACAATTTCAGACGTTTGACCTGAACATTGGCAAATTCAGACGTTTGACCTGGACATTGGCAAATTCAGACGTTTGACCTGGACATTGGCAAATTCAGACGTTTGACCTGGACATTGGCAAATTCAGACGTTTGACCTGGACATTGGCAAATTCAGACGTTTGACCTGGACATTAACAAATGCAGACGTTTGATCATGATATTAGCAAATTCAGACGTTTGACCTGGACATTAACGAATTCAGACGTTTGACCTGGACATTAACAGATTCAGACGTTTGACCTGCACATTAACAAATTCAGACGTTTGACCTGATATTAGCAAATTTAGACGTTTGACCTGGACATTAACAAATTCAGACGTTTGACCTGGACATTAACAAATCCAGACATTTGACCTGCACATTAACAAATTCAGACATTTGACCTGGACATTAACAAATTCAGGTAGTGGACATTAACAAAATCTCTCAACCTATATCTGGATGCTGCAGGATTTAACGTTCTGTAAAGGAGCCACATGATTGGCTGATTAGATAACTGCATGAATGTTGAGATGTATGGATGTTCCTAATAAACTGGATGGTGGGTAAACATTTATTCCTTGTTTTGATTAAAGGTTGTGATAAAGCGTGCGTGCTGACTTTGGATTGTTACAGTCCAGTCTTCCAGTTTGGAACGTGTCTAAGTTTTGCGGTTCCAGGTAGACATTGAGACAGGAGAAATATATTCTTCTATCTATTTTTTTGAGAGAAGAATACTGGGATGAATCTACCCAAGAAGAAATCCTTAACTGAATGCTTATGCATAAAGCCCTTATGCATAAAGCTTCTGCATAAAGCCCTCCATCTTTGTCTCTTCCAGTTCTCCAAGTTAAGTTAACCAGTTAATTACTCTACCACTTTGTTCAGATTAAGTTAGCTGAGGTCTGTAATCATTTCTTATGCCTCAAAGACTTGTTTCTTGGCTTCATTTAACCTGTTCTGTATGTTAGAAACTCACTCTGACAAACTGGTAATAAAGCTTTCTAATAAAGAAGAAACAGATGTGGCACTTTTACAGAGCCAGATATTGATGCTATTCAGAGGAGAGCCAATAAATCTTATGTTTGATATGACATTTAGCATTCATCTTGAAGTGTGAGGTTTTTTTTTTAACCATGCAGTGTATACCATAATAACAGTCCATGAAAGGTTTAGCTATATTAGGTTTTTGTTGTATATTATTGTATCAGTGGAAACTTTGAACGCCATACTGATCAGCCATAACATTAAAACCACCTGGCTAATATTGTGAGGTTCCCCTTGAGGCTCCTTGAGGCATGGACTCCATAAGACCTGCGAAGGTGTGCTGTGGTATTTGGATCTACGTCAACACATTGAACCCCTTATTATCTTACTCAAACAATTCCTAGACATTTTTTCACTATTCCATAGGTAGTGGGAAACAAGGCATTACTTGAGTGGCTGTGATTCATGTCTGAACTCTGCTGGGGCTTGGTTAATCGGTCACTTCCTGTCCTCTGCTTTGCGCGAGTTAGATAGTGCTTGTCCTCATCTCTGCTTTTACACAGGGCTACACAAAATGGCCTTTCGTCTAGCATTTTGCCATTAGGAGTAGCTGACATAGCCATACCCTCCCTAAAAAAGCCATTCTCCATCATCACCTGTAGGGGGCAGCAGGGAGGAAAGAAAAGCAAAGAACTTGCAGAGTAATTGTATTGAACATTCCCATAGTCTCCCATATATATGTTTGTCACTTATTTTAGAGATAAAATCAGGTAGCATCTTTTAAAAGATATATGATATAAATATCGCACTACACACTCCTCTCCTTGTGCTGCGAGTGCACACCGGTTTTTGATGTGATACAGAGGGTAATGGGAAGTAAATAGAGGTTTTTGGGAATGGAAGAAAATATAATAGTAAGTATTATTATTTGACCTTTGCAGTGATAAAAGCTCTGAATGGGACAATCTCTTCATACAGGCAATTGTCGTCCTCTCTGTAGTCCAGGCTTTTTACACATTTCAACTCCCCACAGAAAAGAGGGCAAAGTCAGAATTCAGCATGTTAATTAAGCCAGTCAAACTCTTGAGTAAAGAGCACTGTTAAATCAACATAGAGAATTGAATGTTAGAGGACTGAAATTTCTGGAGATCATATTTGAAGACACCACTATGAGGACAATCCTTTTTTTATTATTATTATTTTTACTGTAATACTTATAAAAAAATGATAACCAGTATGCACTCTTTTTCTCTGCCAGAAGTGACTGGGCATGCAGAGCAGCAGGGTAATAAGGAAAACAACCAACATCAAGTCAATCAAGTATCATCTCAAGGCCTGGCTTAAGTCAGAAATATTGCAGCTCAATTTAAAGGTTTACAAGAATGTATTTCTCATCAACAAGTTATTTGGCAGAAGAGGTTGGGACAAGTGGGTTAGCATTACAGGGTGGGTTGGATTTGTAGCATTTGTAGAATCAGCAGTTCACCAATTCAAAAAGACACTCTGCTTTATAAATTTTCTGTATGAACAGTTCTGGATATTTTTATTCTTAGTATATTGAAGAATAGTGTGAATGAGCGTGTGCATGTATGTGTGTGTGCCCTGCGATGGATTGGCACCCTGTCCAAGCGGTATAGATGATGAATGAGAATGAGTGAGTATTGGAGAATAAATATATACATTAAGCTACTTGTCTTACTGAATACTACACTACACTGATCAAGTATCTATGGAATGTACCAGACAAACAAGCCTGATCCATGGAGGCCACACCTCGCAACATACAGTACAGCACTTAGTAGATCTGCTGCTAACCTACAGAGTTTTTGTGGAGTCATGTGTTGAGGGGTGAGAGCTGTTTTGGAGGCACAAGGGGAATCTAAATCCTAGGTGGGTTGAATGTTAATGGTCCTAATATATTTTTAACGATTTCTCTGTTCGGTGTATACATTATCATTGATTCAGTAAAATGATTCCTGATAAACAAATGTGTCAATCAATATGTTCAGAAGGATGTATGATTAGAACTTTCCAAAAATGACAGTCTGGAACGTAAAGTGTGAAATGTGAAGCATGACATGTGAAGTGTGGAATGTCAGTTGAATGTGCTTACTGTCTCTTGCATGTTCATGTTGTAATGCTTTAAAAAGCTAACACATTCATTTCTAAGAACTTACTCAAGCGACATCCTTGACGAGCGTGTAGCAAAGGATTGCTAAATTAATACAGGGGGAAAAAGGTTTGCCCCATTTCGAAACAACCGTTATAATTATCATCTGCCATCTTTAAACTTTACGTAATTCATAACTTACTTTCTAACAAAAAAATCTCATAAATAATTTTCCCCATTTTGGATGAATAAGTTGCATTATGAAGCAAACATCTCTAAAAAAGCTTAATGTCAAGCCCTAAATCAATGGTTAAACAAATCCATACCCACTATTAGAAACCAACAACAGAGAAAGAGCTTAGACATAGAATCTACCACTGTTTGAGATTTTTACAAAAAAGGACTCCTAGTATGATGTCAATGCACATGGGATCTTTCCCTCTAGGGGGCGCCTATATCACAGTCAAAAGAAAGAAAAAAATCATGCAAAATAAGCATTTTGTACCATTAAAAGCAAATGCTTACTGCCTTAAGATATTGTGTGGGCTGTGAGGAGAGCATCAGTGTCAGAGGCCATGTTAAATATGACAGAGTGCATAGATAGACACCTAATTCTTATTTAAATGCACATACAGTAATATGAAATTCAGGATAGTCATGCATGCTAAAATACGTGTAAAATAATTATGCATACTAAAATTAGTGGGCAACACACACACAACCGCACACATTGTACACTGTAACAGTCACACTAGCACGCCAAGTATATATTATAATCATTACTTTCTCTTTATTGTGTCATAACATACATTTTATATATTATAAATGTGGATTTGTACACTACAATCTTCATTGTAACATGTTAAAAAATATTCAGACCCAGAAAACAAAGCACTATAAACTTTTACCAAACATTTACAACATTGTCTTTTTTTTTTTTTTGCCCCCATTAAGAAATGAGAATCAGAAGCAAAGGAAAGCAATAAAAAGACAACCAAGTTACAACATAAAGAAAAATAAATTATCGAAGCACAGACATGACACTTGATCTTCTAAGACACAAAGTTTAAGTTGGGCTTGCTGTCCATTGCCCTGTCCAGTACTGACATCATTATTCATATTTGGCAGCTGAGTGCCTTTTTATTACACGTGCACACAGTGAAGTGTGCACTCATGGATCCTTGTCACAACTACTTAGGAGATCCACAAGGGGAAAGGGGAATACTACAGCTAACACAGTGGTGCATACAACAGGGTCACTGGTAAAGATCGAGACTGGAATCACTTTGACAGACCAAGACAATGTATTATTTCTAAATCTATTTGCCAGAAAATCTTGACTTATTTTATCTGCGCATATCACGTTACCACCTGTCAAACAGAGATATTTTCATATGCTAAATGTCCTAAATGAATCTAGGTTTATACAATATATTTATTCTTAATTCTAGCTAAGCCAAACTTGTAAGTTGTGGGACCAATCAGATTTGGCATGGTATATTCTAATAAATGCACTTATATCTGTAAAAGATTAGGGTTTCCCAATCCTGAATACAAACAAATCTATATCCACTGAAATATGGATTCATGTCAGCTTACTAGCTATCTGGAATGGCATCTATCCAGCAAACAAGATAAAGTAATGAAGTTTTTATAAATTATTTGTAATGCCTATTACAGCACATTGCTGGTCAAATCTTGATTGATAGGAATGAAATTATTTGTTAGATGGCATTTAATTTAACCCTCAACTGATGACAATCTGAATTTTAATTAAATTTATGTTTAATCACTGGCAAATTGCATGGTGTAGGGAAAGAAATACAGTGTGTTATAGGGGAAAAAAAACTAAATCCAATATGTTAACAGCACAGAGGATTTGTTTTTCTTTCATATTTAACATTAATAAACAATTTTTGTATCTTCTGAGCAAGTCATGCTCAAAGTCTATGGGTACAGTATATGTTAAACATCACTTTAGAATAAGACGCTCAATATTAAGATTGCTCAAGTGATTTGGGGAACGTGAAATACAGTTAACCTGTATAAAGCAAAAAAGTGTAATCTCCCCTTCAAAACAACAACAACAAAAATTGGGATTGGGATACAGTGATCTAGATCACTATAAAATCTTTTGGCCCATAATAATACAGAGTTCATGTAACTAGCTGGTATTATAACAGCACTAACAGGTGGCAATGTGATGGCAGTACAACATCCAACTACATACTGGCAACAACGGAACAGCAGACTGGATTAAAGATTGTTTTGGGAACTAACTAATCACGAAGATGCTAAAAACAAAATAAAAAAATACTTAAGACGATCACACCTCCAGTCCACATGAGGGAGCTCATCATCAACCCTTATGGACATGTAACATTTGGTCACTTTTGAGCCACACAGTCATACAATCAACACCACACAAATTCCACAGACCAATATACATTATTACTTACATACACTATGTACATGAAACAAACAAAAATGTTGTAGTACACTGCAAAACTTCCACCCTATATTTCCCTCAGGGAATGTGCTAACACTGTGATAACAGTCAAAAATATTCGCTTGCCCACTGAGAATGTGAGCCGCATTGCTATCGTTAGATTTCAATCGGGGATGTCATAGGCCATGACAAGGTGGGATAACCGTCTTTCAAGAAGACAGAGACATGGACCCCCCCATACCCTCCCTCCCTCCAAAATCCAACCTAGAAACTGTCTACAAACGCATATTGGCAGTGCCTGTACTCGTAAAGGCAGTTAGCCTGCAGTCAATTTCAAAGAGCTTAAGGTAGAAGTTGTCTCCCTGTACTGATCTCAGGTCAGGCTCTTTAGCGCAAAAATCTACCCCTAACTATCCTAAGAGAAATCAAAGCTGTTCTTATGTCAGCAACCACAGGTTACTACTACTTGGATTATGTAATTCAGCTGCCCTCACACAGAAAGTTTCAGGTTTTAATATTATAATCATCTTTTTTTTCTTTTCTTAATATACATGTCCCCAAAATACACCTTACCCCATTACACCTTCACATCTTAACTAAAGACACAAATATGTATAGAGATATATACACACGCACGCATACACAATTCTTTCACCCCCTTAAACACGTTCATACGTTCACATACACATATACACGCTAGATCATAGATTTAATACATCATCGCTTTTATGAAAAGGTGAGGAGGAAGTGCAACACCGAGAGCAGCCCGGACCCCTGACTGGTCCTGCACATGGACAAAATTTCTGAAACAACACAAGCTTACGGTCACAAGATGATGAGGAAGAATGCAGAACAGAAACGAGAAATGTTGAATGGAATAAAAAGTGTTAAGATGACAAAAACTCGTATAAAGGAGTGAAAGTGCATGTCTGCTATTAAACAGAGTTAAAATTATTATATTATAAAGTTGTCTGGGTAATGAAGGTGAAAAAATGTTGGAGAAAATAATAAGGACCCCCCCCCCCCCCCCAAAACACACACTAAAACACTTAAGTTTTTGTAAAATGCTTAAGCTGATTTTAAGAATAAGTAATTCTCCATCATGATATGAAAGTTTAGTAAAATTAAACATTATATGATGTATGCAGAGACTACTAGCACCACATTTAGTTTGTACTAGTTAATTAGCGAACAAATCCGCTGTAGCGCAAGGTCAGCGCCCAGTTTATTAAGTTCAGCCTTTATTCATCACGTACACATCACTGCACAGTGAAATTCATTTTTCTTTTAACATTCCAGCTTCTTGTTAGTAGGCTGGGGTCAGAACACAGGGTCATCCATTATACAGTGCAGCTGAAGCAGACAGGGTTAAGGGTCCTGCTCAAGGGATCAACAGCAGCAACCTGGTAGAGCTGGGGCTTAAACTGCAGACCTTCCGATCAGTAACTCAGAGCCTTAACACCCCGAGTCACCACCCCAGGTTTAGCGTTAAGTTAAAGTTAAACCAGGTTTGCTAGCTATGTTAGCCCTCAAATCTGGTCTAGCCTTATGTTTGTTAGCAAACACGGTCTAGGTTAGCTAGCAAATTGGGTCCAGCCTTATGGTTGCTAGCAAATTGGGTCTAACCTTACAAGACCTAGTAAACCCAGTTTAACCTAACATTAGCTAGCAAACCCGGTCTACTTTTTGTTTGCTAGCAAACCCAGTTTATCCCAGTGGCTGCTAGCAAACAGATTCAGTCCAATGTTAACTAACAAACCTTTAGTTTACCCTAATGCTAGCTAGATTCCATTTAGGCTAATGCTATGTAACAAACCCAGTTTAGCCTCATCCTTCCCAGTAAACCTGATTATTTCTTGTAAAATATTCCGTAGCAGCAAAGACATTTTAAGACCATTTAAAATGAACAGTTTCCACAGCTAGTCCCAGATTTTAAGTGTTAAAATGTAAACAGTCAAAAAACAAACAAACAAAAAAAATTATTTTAAAAGAAGTTAATAAAATAAAAGCATGTATTCATGCAGTAAAATAGCCATGGCATTTTTGAGCATCCATGCAAGAGGGGCATACAACACTTTTTTTCTTCTTCTTTTTTTCTCCAAAGCTAGCCCACAACGAGATCTCTGAAGAGACTACAGAGATTTAATTGTAATACAATCCAGATGATGATGGCTTAATGATATGCTATTTAACGACTTCACTCTAGCTTGTTTCAGTGCTGGCAGTTTCTCAGGTAAATCTGATTACACAGGCGTTCGATTGCTCCTTCAATGTGCAGGACAAACAGGGGTACAGAGGAGACATGGTTAGAGAGGAATATAGTTAAAAAACTCTCTCTCCTCTCCTTCATCACAGCAATCTGTCCTTCGCTCTTTTTCACCCACTCACTCTGCTGCTCGTCGATGTGGCCGTACCCTGCTATTTCTCCCTCCGAATGAAATGTTGTGCTCTGTTCAAGATTTCTAAGGCAATGTCACATTACAGATCCAAAAATGTACAACATCTATACATTGTGCGATTGTGGCTTAGGGGAGAGGGGAATGGTGTGTGTGTTTGTGTGTGTGTGTACATGGAGTTTCTATAGAACAGTGGCCTTCATAACGATGGCTGGATCCTCGATGTCTGCTTTGCTCTGAATCATTCGTAGCTCTAGCTGGGCCGGGCTCGGTTTTCTGCCTGGACCTGCCATCTCTTCAATAATAAAATTAAAATAATAAATAAAAAAAATTTTAAAAATAGAGAGAGAGAGGTGTCACTTAAATTTTCCCCCAAAATACAGAGATACACAAAAACAGACACATATGCAGTTGAATAGTTACCGAAGGCATAAGAAATGGTCCTCTGAATAACATGATGCATGACGGAAAATGTTTTCTCACATGCCATCTATTAGGAAGAAGAAGGAACAAAAGTCATGGGTAGCACGTTGACTCTATGAGCAGGTATGTATGTGTGTGTGTGTTGATATATACCTTCAGGTCTGTAGGGTAGTGGTGTGTCCAAGCTAGCAGCATGGCTGCAAACAGGTCGCCCGTCCCAACAAACACTGCATCTACTTTGGGCACCTCTATCCGGATCCGCTGTGTGGTGAAGGTGCCATCCGGCATCACTGCGGTACAACCAAAACAAATAAAGTTACAACAAAGTTAATCCTATTTTTTCCTATAATTTTTATTATTTCCTTCCTAGCTTTTATTTAATTTTTTATATACACCATCAGTTTAAGTAACACTGATAATTGCAGTTCACTTCTAAATGACTACAAAGCCTTTCTAGTCACTGCTGATTGCTTTTTTGGTCATTCCAGTTTGACCATATTGAAAGCAGGTGATGCCAGGTACAACCTGGTAGTAACGGATACATGTTTATGGATATTGAATATGAAGTGTATTCCCAAATGTTTGTTTTGAAAATTGCTTTGTTCGAAAAGGTCATGGGAAAGGGGATTAACAAAATTAAGTCTAGCATTTTAAAAACCTCACACACGATCACATAAGCTCTCAAATGCACGTACCGATGCGTTGGCTGCCGAGTGAAACCAGAAAGCGGTCTCCGAGGCGAGGTGGCAGATCAGAGCTGGTGATGACCACTGTGTCCGGACCCATATTATGGAGCAGATCCATCACCTAGCAGAAAGAGATTTCTTTATATACGCATTTGAGAAAATTAATTTTAAAAAGTCCAATGCCATGTTATCTACCCTAGAAGTATACATCTGAAGTAAAGTATGCTTAGTAAAGGCCTGGATGGCAGTAGGAGGATAAAAAGTATGCAGTTTGGATCTAAGACGTTTTGAAAGTGTGTGCGCTCTTACCTCTACTGCATCTTTCTCTGTGCTGATATTCTTTCCTGTCAAGAGCCTAAAAAAAGGTAATTATATAAATTTTAACACAATATTATTTCACTTCTCATTCCTGAGTCTAATTCAGATAAGAAATTAAGATAACTGCTTTATTAATTCAATGCTGTACTAATAATTGTGATCATCGTGCTTATTAAGTGATAATTACTCAGTAATAGTTGAGAGTGCAATTCTTTTTCTTGGCCATCAGGGGGAGACACTTAACTGATACATAAAGCCATCTGATGTTAATTGATTATGAAGGAGCTGAAAGGCAATTATTTAGCATGAAATCACAATTCAGCTCCATGCAAGAAAATCATGCACTCGCACGCACACACACGCAAATGCCATATCAAGAAAGCACTTTTATTAACAAACCTCGTTCAATATCATGAAAGCGCTGACCCATAAAAAGCACATCATTAGTCTAAACCCGGATCAATGCGCAAACTCTGAGGAAGGCAGTTTAACATTTACGCTGGCGTGACGAGAACAGTCGAAGGACACCAAGACAATGACACCTACATTAATGGATTACAAAGCTCCAGGGGTCGAGATACGCACACGCACGCACACACACGTACGCATAACAAGGTGGTCGCATATCTTTCAAAATTGCATTCAAAACCAGAACTGCAGCTAATGCAGCGGAATATTAATGCTCCAAATTAGTGTTCCAAAGAGTTCTTCAGTTTGTCCCTGTATCATTTAAATATATGCTACATGTGTGTGAGGAACTGTGTGTTAGCCTTCATCTTTCAAGGTTGGTTGCTGTTATATGATCAGTGAGAGATAACATCCATGAACACAGATACACTCTACCATACTTACTCTGCCTCAAACTGGTTAGGAGTGATGATATCTGCCACTGGGACCACTTTGTCCTTATAGACTGGATACAGATTCTGAGGCACATACTAACGTAAGGGAGAAAAGAGAGACTTATTTATGGTACGAATCACAGACTTGGTATTATACTTGACCTTAAACATCATGCAAACATATACAAGAAATGTTTAAATGGCCAAACTCAACAAAACAGCATGCAGTATACATTAAAGGGCACTTGTGATCCGTATGCGTGTCCATGCAAGCAAAAAAAAAAAAAAAAAAAAGAAAGATTCATAACACATATCCAGTCCCTTTTTTCTTCTTTAAATTTGTAAATCTTTTCTTTCAAGTTCCGACTCAGATTTGCCCTTGTTTGTGAGGTTTACAATATTCCTGAGAGGAAAAAAAAGGCAGTAAGTAAAAGGCATTCTACAGCTATTGGTAATTGTTTTTCTGAGTGAAGCAGCAGTGGATATCATTTATTTAAACTAGAGATATTCCGACAGCTATCCTGAATGTTAAACATTTCATGTTGGACTGCTTTTCAACGAAGGGCAATGAGGCGGTTTGAAAAATACTAAAGCTCAAGTGTGAACCTGGACCTACTTCAGATTCTGCAGTTGTAACAGTTACTATTTTAAAGTTAGTTAAATGTATAATAGCAACATATACATTGCGTGTGAATATAATAATTTTATTTTGCGATATACTTAATTTTAATAGCTTAATGAAATAAATTCGGAAAAAAAACTTAAAAACATAGAAAATGTCTTAGCTCAGACATCAAGGAGTTAAAAAGGATATTTTTTATCCCATATGTTTCTGTGTTCTAATTGGGTAGAAATACGTACTCCAACATTTGGGGGTCATTTCATTTAATGCTAAAGACACTGAAGTGGCACATTTGAAAATGAGTAAAAGAAAATTCAGGCACGTCAGAATGCATGATCCAAGTTGTCGCTAAAATACAAAACAGACATTTTGGAAACTTACAGTATATTAACTTGTTTACAATTGAGTACAATATGTGAGTTTTAAGTTCTAATGCTTACAGCTCTCTCTCACACACACAGGCATTATGTATGAGTCATAAAAAAGACATCAGCTTTTGCTGAACAAGTTGCCCAGCTGCCGAAACAGGAGGCTTTGTCCTAAATGCAACCTGGCAGCAGGAAATAAGATGTGATTTTCCTCTATACTGCTGGCATAGTGATGCATTTCATTTCTCCCTACATCTATATTCATGCTTTTTCTTCATCCCATAATCTCTAGCACACATAGACACATGCAATCCAATGCACAGAGAGAGAGAGCGAGAGAGAGAAAGTTCCATCGGCCAATGCTATAAAACATTACAAACACTGAAGAAATTAAATGAAAATAAATATCTAAATAAATGGCAGTGAGACCAAAGCAACTAATAACAGAATAGGAAACATGCAAAAGGCTCACCATTGAACCATGATCACCTAGGACAGGGTCGCACACTATAGATAAGAGAGAAGTGTACAAAATTCCAGGTTACTACATAGAATAATGGTTAACACAACGTTGAGTAAACATCTGTTTAAAAGAAAAAATACTGACCGTATACAAGATTAGGATTGGCCATCTTTAGTTCCTGTACAATGTCCACCACCATCTCAAGAAAAGATGTGTCCCTGGTGTAACCTGTTCAAAACGTATTTCATATTTGATCAACTGTCTTGTGATAGTTTAGGAAGCTATATATGCATAATATTATGTAGGAAAGCATTTACATTTTTTTAAATGTACGAGTTAAACATTTAACTTGAGAGTTGTCTGTTACCATGTTAAATATAAAATTAGAAATTATTTTATGGTTGGTGCTGAAAGATTATCCAGCTCCAACAATTCTGTCTTTGGCTTTTCCATTCATTTTCATCTGACAAGTCATTTCTACAGCATTGGAATGAAAAACTGTACAGGACATGCACTTCACAATTAAATACAGAAAAGACAACACACTCGGACCAATCATTCTTTTAGAACCAGTGACTACTGAACCTAAATACAGCCAAGATCCCACTCACCTCCCTGACGAGCTCATTTTTAGCTTCAGTTGCAATCTTTTAATGAAAGAAACAAGACACTCTGGGCATAAAGGCTTTACAAACTCAGTCTCAGATTAAAGGTTTGCCAGCCCTCCTTTATTCTGCTGTGATTCACTATAAAACAGGGCCTTTCTTGTCTTACAGCTTCAAAACTCGCCAATTACGAATGAAAGCTACAGTAGTAGGCATCAGGGATAGCGTAATGACACAATGCTACCTGGTCTGTCAGCCATATTAGCATTATTGGGTTAAGTGTGTACAGTATGTGCTACTTCCATTTCCTGTTCTAGGATCTTTTAGAAACACAATGTAAAAAAAAAAAAATAGAACAAGACAATTCACATAAATGAATGACTCTGAAAAGTAGCGCTACAAAACTAGCTAATTGATTTCATGTAACTGAGATGATTCCTTCAACTAGCCTCTGCATTTTGTCTCTGAAGTCTCTCATATTAGCAAATATGGCAAGAGCCTTTCACATTATTCAGTATGATACCAGTACTTCTTTCCTCCCTTTTAATCTTTGAAATAGTTTTACATTTCACACTCTGACCTCGAGTTTCAGGACACACAAATACAAGCCGGAAAAAAAAAAAAGTACAGTGTGCTAGCTAGCCACATACCTAGCTAGGTTTATTTATGACACAGAGCTAACCAAGTTAACTGTGACTCTTTAATAAATGTACAAAATGTCACAAAACATATTTACAACAAACATTCTGACTATTGTGTTTTATAGTTTCTGATCAAGAATTATGTATTTTTTATTTGTTCGCTACCACAGTTAGCAGCTCATACCTCAGTGGATATTCAAACTCAATCCCTCACTGAAAATATTCTACAAACATGCAGAAAATGTAAAATGAAAACAGTCCAAGTGATTATCACTTAAATGAACAACTAGAACATGAACCTAATATAATTACTCCTTCAAATCTAATAAATAAATACATACATTAATAAATAAAAATATATTTAAAATATAAAATGTATATAAAATTTATTTATAAGCTCCAAATCTTTTTACAAGCTCAAAACACAACATTAAAACATTGACCCTGTTTGATTATGGAATATGGTCAAACAAATATAATGGCTTTTTGGCACAGACAACTCAAACTGGCAACTGAGTCAAAAAATTATCCGCACTCTGGGTGTAAAATTTATTTTAGTTAACTCTCTTTGAAAAGACAAAAAAATTCTTTTTTTAAAATTTTTATTTTATATAATCTCCATAAATTGTGTCAACAAGCATTTAAATTCCGTCATTAAGAAATGTTTTAGGCCGAGCTGCAAGCCACAAATCCACAGCTGTCTTCACTTCTCCATCAGAAGTTAGTCTTCGTCCTTATATGGCTGCTTTCAAAGAAACAAACAGCTAAAAGTCAGATGGAGCGAGATCAGGACTATAGGGTAAATGCTTTAAAAAGACGTTTTTGCAGAGTGTTGACAGAAGTGGACATGCAGCGTCGTGCAAGATCACAACCCTTGGATAGCATTTAATCCAAAGTTTAGGCTTCAGCTCTTCAATAAGCATATTACTATAACGAGCACTGTTGATTGCTTCCAGCTAATGGTTGACTTTTGACCTTTTTCCTTAGTCGAGGTTTGAGAATGTTTCCGTTTCATAGTTTACTCTCAGGCTCTTAGTGATAAATCCCTCACCATATCTCTCATCACCAGTGATTTTTCTCTTTAAAACATGAATCGTTGCATGCTGCTCTCCTTTGTGCGAATCACAAGTGGGACATCCATTTTTGTTCTCACCGTAGTTACAAATGAACTAAAGTACAGTAACACGTTTACACCTGAACAGCAGGAGCCTTGAACGGAAATCGCTGATAAAGAGAGCATGGGTAACAGATTTTTTACTGTATCAGGAGTGCGGATAATTTTTGACTAACCCTTTTAGTTACACAGTACTTTCTATTGAAATTGTGTCTGAGGACCAGCTCACACACAATGCGATGATATGTTACTAAAGCTGTGAATGAGCTTGCAGTTGCCAGTGAATTAACAACCTTCAAAATGGCAATGAGATAAAACAGCATGCGGAGCGAGCATTCAGTTTTTCACACGCGCGCGCTTTGTGCTCGGAATTCCAGCTTCGAATGTGCTATCTTTACTGTCCTGGCTCTGAGAGCTGCTGACTTTGCAGCCCTGGTCTAGGTTGGAGATAAGGACTCCGGCAGAAAAAGACGTCTCTATGGTAATGCTGACTTCAGGTTTCCCACAACATGAGTGTGTGCGCGAGTGTGTCTGTGAGTGTGTGTGAGACCACATTACATAAACAGATTTTAATATAGCAGAATTAAAAACAGAAGCAAAATTAATAGTCTGTGAAAGAAGCTTTGAAAGGAGCTAATTATTTTTTTTGACTTCGGTCAAATCAATAAGATCCAAATCTGTACTTCATTATTAAAGGTCCCAAGGATGCCTGAACAAATATTCATATGTAAATTGTGACCAATTTTGGTATCTTCAACCAGTTAGTCATAATCAGCAATGTTATATAGGAAAACTTTGATCATCTCGTCTGATTTTATGGCCGTTTGCATAATTTGGTAACACTTCTATTGATTTTAGCCTAATGCAGGTAATATTAAGCATTTAAAGCATAACCTTAAAAAATCTGATGCTTGAACTATCTTGCTCTAATTCAACGACTCACATTTGCTTCTAAACTGGATGACTAATTGCAGTAACCATGATTACTGCATGAAGTAACGTATAAGTTTAGAATTACACACACATACATACACATATTTGGCAACTCTTATTATTTTGACAGGGTCAGGGTCTTGCATTCTTTACAACTCGACTATGTTTCTGTCAACGTATCAGGAAATACGGTCATCGCTAAATTCACCCGAGCATTACTGCATGCTAAGGAAGGAAGACGGATACGCATTTCATGAAGTTTTACACTACCTCCTATATAACTACTTGACATCATCAACCATTTCTTTTGGCAAGTCCCCTGTCTCCCCCGTAAATCAGAGCGACAGCGGCCAATCATGTCAGTATGAAAACTCATAGGTGCAATACATGGCTGTGTTTGGGGGCTGAGGGGGGCAGGGCTATTACTTATCTTGGGCAAACGATACTCATAATTACCATGTCTTAAAATATCATTCAATAGGCGTATATCTGGAACATATATTCTGTCTAAATAGTTTATGATGCCTCTTAAGTGATTTAAAAAAAAATGTCCGCTCAAGGACTTGAAGCTCTATTAGGCCAAGGATGAACACTGCACACTTTTCTTCTTTCCTGCTCTGTTGCCCTTTTCCTTTCTTCGCTGTCATCTCAAGGCGATGAAACAAGAGACTATACCCATCAAAATGTAGCACACACTTGGAGTGTGCACACAGACGCACTCTCAAACTGCAAATGGTGCATAACGTCTGGGTTTTCTCTCTCTCTCTCGCTGTATGCGTGTGTGTGCATAAAATATTCTTCTAAACAATCACTCGTCCTTTACGGTCCCTGTGGTAAAATGTGAAATGTATAGCAGGCGTTGTTGGAGTGTTATTTTTATAGCTTATTATATCACACAGTCAGAGTAATACGTTCTGCCCTTTTGAAGCCAATCATTTATTTACGCTTTGGGACCCTGTTCTAAGATTGTGAAATGTAAAGGTCGTTTTACTTCCTGCATAGATGATAAAGTCATTATTTAGCCATCTTCAACTATCCAAATGAAAAATCCTGATTCAAAATTAAATTAATGTTTCAGTTGATATATATAAGCCAGGTGCTTATACGTAGATGTGTGCAGGGTTTACGTTACAAAATGGCTCTAAAAGTCTGGGTTAAGACTGGGTTGCCATGGCACACAACCGCAATAATCTTACCCACCTGTGAGTACG
The DNA here is from genome assembly GCA_011419295.1 of Clarias macrocephalus. Classification (NCBI taxonomy): domain Eukaryota; kingdom Metazoa; phylum Chordata; class Actinopteri; order Siluriformes; family Clariidae; genus Clarias; species Clarias macrocephalus. Next base: position 190,140 of record JAAGKR010000014.1, on the reverse strand, counting down.
TAGTCGTAATGGTTGACGTTGTTGAGCTTGATTCCCTCATAAAGCACATGGAGCTCGTCCGCTGTCACAACCTGCCCCTTCCAGTGTGCGTAACCTGGGCAACACAAAGGTCAAAGGGTTAAATGGTGAGGTGATGATGAACAAACCTGCAATTTCTCTGTATTTAAAGATTCGTGAGAAATTAGGGGGGGGAAAAAACAGCTTGAGGAACATTTCGCCATTATTTTATGAGCTATTCATTTATCACCAAACTGACTCCAAAACTGATATACATCTGCATTCGAGGTGGGAAAACATTCACGATCCTCTATAATCCCACAAGTGGTGCACTCTAAACTATTCACACACTGGTAGGAAGTATTGCTTTGCTCCTGTATGTTAGTTTGGGGTTTTACAACAATATGTAAAAAAAATAAATAATAAAAAAAAAAGTATACTTAATCCAAATATTTATAAAATAGTGATACTAACAGAATCACAATAACTTCAAGCCACTAAAGGGACATGGATGAGGGGGGAAAAAAAATCGAGACCAAGTGACTCATACATCTGGTGCCAAAATACTGAAAGAGCAAGCTCCGCGTACAAACTGAATGTCTTTATATTTTAGGCCAAACTGAAAATAATCAGCTACTCAGAATTATACTCAGTAATTCACTCCATGCCTGTTTAACAATGCACGTGTAACTTTAATCTCAGTATTATCCCGCAAAAATGTTTGCGAGGTCTCGTTTATTTTTTCCCCACCCATGTCCCTATGATTTTATATATATATAGCAATCTATAATAAACATAGTGAAATGCTGGATAAAAGGGTGCAATCAAAAGTGATCATGTACTTAAAAAAATACTACCTGGCAACAAAGGATGGTATGCAAACAGTGCAAATCAGCGTGGGCTAAATCTTACAGTAATTAGGTCTGATTCATGATCATCAGTAATAATCTGGCTTGCTATACTGTACACTCCCCTGATAATTTAACAGGAACAACTGTTACACGTCCTGATCCACACAATTATACATTCAGGTGTGGGTCATTTATAGATTTTCCAAATTTTAACAGGTCTTTAGAGATTAGAGACTGATGTGTGATCAACAAAACATTTTAATTCTGTGAGAAAAAACACAGTGGCCAGGCCAGTTCATCTTTGGAAAGAAATCCTGTACAAATGCATGCTTCAAACTTTTAGGGAAAAATCTCATATGGCTGTGATGACCAGGTGTCCACAAACTTCTCGGTAGGTGGTGTATACGAGGCCATCATTTTTAACAAGAAGGTTGTTCAGATTCTTAGAAACTGGATTTTTTTTTTATGATGATGAATTATAAGTAGAGGCACTTTTCTGCTGTCTAGTGTCATTTTTTTTATGTAGTTGCAACATCAAGTAATTGATTATTCACTATAGAAAAACTGATGGCCTTCTAGACAGCATTCGGCTGACTAAGTGTTTGAGAGAATCAATTCATTTGAGTCAGTGATCTGCAAAAGGAAACAGAAATGAGAAAAGAAATGGATATGGGAATGCAGCCACGATGCAAACACATGGACTGACACACACACAAACACGGACAAAGAGGTGCAGAGCACAGCGGGCTTGCTGCTCCATCAGAGACAGTTACTGTTGCCGTGGAAAGCCGTGATGTCACAATTCAGGTGAATCACCAAGCCGGTCACATGACATGCTGCTTGTTGCTAAGCAACCGGGCAGAAGAAAGCCTAAGGAGCTGCACGGGAGAGGCACTATCTCGGTATGCACGTGAGCGTGAGCGCGCGCGCGCGCGTGTGTGTGTGTGTGTGTGTGTGTGTGTGTGTGTGTGTGCAAACGCATAGGGGATTCTTTGTCATAAGATGTCCCTCCTGTCACCTCTATCCGCTACTGCAATTCAGCAATGTATGCATGTTACAAGCTGCACACACACAACACCTATGACAGAGAATTAATTTAACACCGAATCATTACCATGAGCATGCAGATACACGCGTAGAAACCGATTTACAGTGTACAAGGCACAGGTAACAACACTCGTGTGCTGCATTTACACTTAAAGGATTCGCAGCCTGGATTTTATTCCTCATGTTTAGCTGAACATCTCTTGAAGGTCACACAGTCATTTGTTCTACCTTCTTTAGCCAAAACTCCTCGCAAGAAACAAACATTTAGTAAATAATGAACGAAAAGGTCGCATCGAGTGTCTTTACTAGCATTTAGCATTGCTTACACAGCCTGCTCTGTGGCTCTGCAGGAGACATGCACACATCTAGGCATTTCTGAGAGACGAGACTCCACGGTGAACTCTGGACACGGCCGAGCCGGCGTTATGCCGGTGTTAGCAGCGTACAGCGGAGAAAAGTGGATCTGAAAAGTAAGAGTCATCAGTCTGAGTCATGATGGAGTGGGAGGAGGAGGAGGGGGGACGCACACAAAGGATCTCAGAAACCAAAAAACATCACGAATTCACTCACGAGGGGCTCGAGAGACACGTTCACACTGACTCTCTCACACGTGCACACGCCCTCTCGCGCTCGCGCACTCTCGGACACGCAATCTCGCGCGCACAAACACGCTCGCGCTCTCTCTCTCTCCCATACACATGCGCGCGCGCACACGCACGCGCTCGGAGTGGGTTATAAAGCAGGAATATTATTAATTTGAGAAGATGCGTCAGTCTAGCTTTACGTTACTCAGATAGCACATGTTAGCCTCCTACTACAGATTTTTCAATTGTTTTTCATTGAAGAGTTCAAGCAACATCAGAGCAGTGAGATGTAGTTTTTGCTCCACAGTAAAATGAGCTATAATAGTGAATAAACCCATACCGGTTAGCTCACACTGCCTGTAATTTACGAGTGGTAATTTGTGATGTAACAATAATCAAATGCTTTCATCTGATCAGTAACAGGAGCCCTGTCCACTCACCCGGGTTCAAGTGCACTTCAGACCTGTTAGTTCTATACAATGTTTAGAAAGCTGACACCGATCTTAATTTCTCTTATTCCTCTCTTGCTGTTTTTAATCTCTCTCCAGGTGTCCATCTCTATTGTGACTTTTCACCTGTCATTTAAAGGTCATCTCTCCCTCTCGTCTTCTGGTCGCACTTTTACTCTATTTTCATCTCTGTGCCTTTCACTTTTCTTTCCTCGCTCTCTCTCTCTCTCTCCAAGGCCCAGGAAGCCATCGCTGTTGCCAGATTGAGTGAACCGGAGTGCGAGACGACGCCATGTGGTGCGGGATCCTAATGAGCCAACACACATGCGAGCACGCACCCACACACGCTTTTACACACTCTGCGTCATTCACCTTCAGATTTCCGCCAAAGAGTGCAAATCTACCATTCAGAAAACCCTCCATGGCTGCCAGCTACATGCACACCCTAATTATTCCATACACATCCTCTCCCTCTCCATCTCCATGGGACAGCCTGCTCACTATGATAGGACATGAAGCCTGTTATTATCACAGTAATTGACATACCATTCATTCGCACAGTACAGGCAATGCGAGATTGTGTTGAGGTTAATCTCAATTCAGCATTCAAACAATTGTCATGCCATCTACAGTATAGGATGGTGGATTCCTCAGGCTTTGTCGTCAGCCAAGCAAAGCACGCGTTTTATCCCCGTGCTCCCCTTTCCCGCCAATTTAAGATCCATTAAAAGCGTAAAGCAACTAAAGTGGCTAAAGACAACGTCAAGCCCCAAAAGGAGGGGGTTGCATTAAACAGAGGTTTCAGTGCCAAGTGAATGGAAAATAGATTACCGACCCTAAACCAGGCATCAGACATTGAGAGTGATGTGAGTCTTGAACATGTAAAAGAATGGTGGTTAAATATCTGAGTTACAAACTGACACTGTTGAGCTTTGCCCAAGGCCCTTAACATCGTCTCCGCCGGGGGCACTTCATCCCGGCTGACCCAGCACTCTGACCTCAGCATCCTAACTGGTATAAGCAGTCAAACGGCTCAAGCGCTTAAGGCTCCGGGATACACGTCGGAAGGTTGGGGTTCAATCCCCAGCACCACCAAGCTGCCACTGTTGAGGTCTTGAGCACGGCCCTTAACCCTGTATGGTTCAGGGGCGCTGTATCCTCTACGGCGCTGCACTCTGACCAGAGTCCTTTTACTGTGCTGTAAAGTACATGTGACAAATAACTGAGCCCTTCTCTTATCCTATGTTTGGTCGAGTCCCATCACGCGAGCCATTCATTCCAGTTTGAAGTTGTTTCTTTCTTTCTTCTTCGTCTACAGGTTTTGTAATTACAGATTTTAATGTGTTAATTCTATTTTCTATATAATTCTAGAATGTAGCTTTTCTAAGTTGTATCATTATATTTCTGTTTAATCTTCATTATGTTTCCTACACACTATGCAGTAGCAAAAGCCATCGAAGCATATGGAGCAGGAAGTTTGTGTCAAAATTAATTTAATCAGAAGGAAGTATTACAGCTCGACATTGGGATACGTTTAGGTGAGAGTTCCACATTTACTCAACAGCATCATCCAACGCTTGGTGGTGCTATCTGACATAAGCCTTGTGTACAGTATGTTGTGACGCTAATGAACAGATGACACAATGTCCTTAATATTAATATTTCATGATTAATGAACAAAAATCTTGAGCAAATATCTTTCTAAAACACAAACATTCTTACAGCATTTTAATGTCTTCTCTAATAGAGAGTGCAGTGCAGCCGGCGTTAGCATGCAGAGCGCCATAAGTGAGCGTGGTCTTTAAAAAGAAGCACACAAATCTGCTATTCATTTCAGAGCAATGAAGCACGAATGAAGAGACAAGATTGGTGTGGACATTTAGCAAGTGGTATTACTGATCCTAGTCAAAAGCTTGAGGAAGAGACGCATCTCTTTGTGGGAACTGTACACACACTCATTCACCAACACCACTTGCAAATTACAGTATATTGTAGGAACTCGGCCAGTACAGTCCTGACCTCGTTCCAACCCATGTCCATATGTTTGGGCCATTAAAGGGGTTCCTGGGAGGCCAGTCATTCCAGAAGTGAAACAGGCAGTCTGATTATGACTCCGCTGTACTGAGAAAACTTTCTGATCTGATGATATCCAAGCACTAATAATAATTATAATAAGTAATTATGCAATTATTTGTCACATGTACCTAACAGCACAGTGAAATGATCCCAGTTAGGAAGCTGAGGTCAGAGCTCAAGGTCAGCCAGGGTATAGAGCCTCTCGGGTAGACAAGGTTAAGGTCAAGGGCTCAACAGTGGCTTGCTGGTGCTGGGGATTAAACCCCCGCCCTTCCGATCAGTAAAGAACACAGCCTTAACCGATTCACTGTCCAATCAGGCACAGGGATACAGTAAGTACTGCATAGTTCGCTTATTCTGCATATTCCAAAGTCCAGGTTTGACTTGAACGCCCCTTGTACTTAAACACTGTTTAAGATTACATGTGGAGACAATAACTGCTTTAGCATATTCTTTTGCCTAAAGCAACTAAAAACATGAAATACAGGAAGATGATCAAGTATTAACAAGCACATTTATATTACAAGTATAATGAATGAAATACTAAAAAGTTTAGTGTTTACAGAGTCATAATCTCTGTAAATCTGTCGGAATTCAACCAAATTACCGCAGGAGGGATTGGCAAAAACCACAGAACGTTCTCTTGAAACTATTAGAGAACCATATAAATCTCCAAAATACACATTACTAGATTTGGTGCCAATACGAACATTATCAGAATACAGCACACAAGATGTGACAATGATCCACAGTGTCTCGATGATATTTATTCATAACCATTATCGTAGTATGACTGAAAATCAATTCCTGCTATCAATTATCACCCGAATGAGGATGGCTGCCCTGATGAGTCTGGCTCCTCTCAATGTTACTTCCTGTTGCCATCTCGGGGACTTTTTCCTTGCCACCGTCGCCCTCGGCTTGATCATCTGGTAATTATGATTTATACAGATTTCCTCACACATTTCGTAAAAGCAGATTCCGTAAAGTTGCTGGGAGGCAACAAGCATTGCTAAAAGTGCTATATATATAATAATTGGGTTGAATCGTCATCATCATGCAAGAATCGGGAAAAGTAAAAGATTGTATAAGCAAAACCTGCACGTGACTTACAGACTATACGCTCACTTTACCAGGCCAACAAAGCCTGAAAGTCAAAACTGCTTTAACAGAGAAATTCAGGTTACACAGCAGGGTTACAGCTGACTTGGAAGCAAGTGTGAGATCTAAATAAGTGAGGCAGAATGGAAAAGGAAGGTGTTTCTCGCTGATAATAGAGCGATCTGAGAGAGAGAGACTGTGCTAGACAACCAAACACTTCCTTTACTCCCTGAGGTGAAAGCTAGATAGTGTGTTTGTGTAACACTAGATTATATCTTTATATGATTAAAGTATATGTGATAATGTCATAAGCAGCGCGCACACACACACACACACACACACACACACACACACACACACACACACACACACACACACTAATTTTCCCTCTCTTCGTGTCCTTTAACTTTTCTCTCACCATGTACTCTCTCCGTCCTGTGACTCCCAGACTACCTCACGTCCTGCATACTGATCTTGCAACACACACACGCACACACACACCATGCAAGCACATTTCCCTAGACAAATCATAACGCCCCAAGCAGCTAATCCATCCTGCACTCCGTCCTGAAAATTTCCCTCCTATCTTTTTTATTATGGACATTTTTAAAGATTATAAACATAATTATTTTAGATGTGTTTAAAAGTGTTATGACATTAACTGGTGCCTCAGTCCAGAGTAAAATGTCTTTGTCTCATCACATGACAACGCAGCCAAATTGCGTGTGTACAACTCGGGTAATGTGTATGCAGCAAACACGCCATTTTTAACTACCACCTACACGGCAATTATCTCAGCACATGCACGGAGATCAGTACACATCCCGGGACAACCTGATCACACACTCACACCTGACTGGCCAGAGCAGAAAAAATGGTAATGAGAAATGGACAAGAGCTTGGACACATGTCTAAACGCATATACAGTACTTCTTTTTTTTTTTTTTGCATATTTGTCACACTTAAATGATTTAGATTATCAATTGTTTTTAATAGTACGAAAAAGATAAACCGACTAAATACAAATAATAATTTTTAAATGATTTCATTTATTAAGGAAAAAAAAAAACTGTCCAAACCTTTCTGGCTCTATGTGAAAAAGTAATTGTCCCCTAACCATAATAACTGGTTGTGCCTCCCTTGGTTCCAACAACTGCAATTAAGCGTTTGCGATAACTAGCAATGTATCTTTCACTATTGAGGAATTTTGGCCCACTCTTCTTTGCATAATCGTTTCAATTCAGCCACACTGGAGGGTTTTTGAGCACCAAATAAATAAATTAATTTCATGAACAGCGACAAAATAAAACCATCAGAAAGGGGGCAAATACTTTTTTTCACAGAACTGATAAACTGCATGCGCAAATGCCGCCTAATTATGCTTTAATAAAATTAATCCAATAAATTTGTGTTAAAATAATAGATCATGCCTCTGTAAGCTCGCTTCTGCCTGAAGATGAATGACAGGATCTGTAATGAGCAGTGGCCTCATGAAGACAGATTTTTCACTACATTAAATTCGGAAAAGGTTTTAGAGAATGTAGCAAGAGAAATGTTGTGCAATTGAGTGGAAAACACAAGCTTGTGCTCTGGGGTTAAGTCAGAAGGTTCTGTAACGCTTCTCCGCTGCAGTAAGTCAGTGGGTCAGTGAGGAGAAAACGTCAAATACGGACCTTGCAATGCATGACTTTAGCTTTCTGTTAACAAACGTTGATTTTCTTATGGCCACCATTTAACAGTGCAAGCCTTAGTGTCCACTGAGTTCATTGTTAAATGCAAAAGACAGAGTTTACCACATGGAGTGAGCCAACATAAGGGAATTTGATGTAACATTTACTAAGGCGGTGAGTCACAGAATGCTTAAAATATACCTGTATGGTTGGAAAACTGTACCGAGTTGATAGAGTCCACTTCAAAGCCCATCACCTGCAACATAAAGAGATTATTAATGAATTTAAATTAATGACATGGGACTCACTCACTCATCATCTGTACCACCTCATCCTGAATACAGGGTAGTGGGGGGGTTGGAGCTTATCCCAGGAGGCTTAAGACATGGCGTAGAGTACACCCTAGACTGGGTGCCAATCCATCGCAGGGCACACACACATTCACAAAATTTGGGGACACCTATTGGCCTACCCTACATGTCTTTGGACTGTGGGAGGAAATCGGAGTACCCGGAGGAAACCCACCAAGCACGGGCAGAACATGCAAACTCCATACACACTGAACGAGGGAATCAAACCCCTCGACTCTGAAGCTGCGAACCACTAAGCCACCGTGTCGCAGTCTGCAATACTATTAACCATGTTAATTAATGTTGAAAGTATTAGTGAAGAAAGTGATGCTCTACCACATAGTGCTCATCTCATCAATGTTAGGATACTTACCGCAGACATTTAAGGGCAATCAGTTTGAATTGATAATTTTACCACTACGGGTCTACCAAATAGACAAAAAAAAAGAAAAACAAAAAACGTTCAAACCATTGAATACCAGTGGAATTCAGACCAGTGGAATATTGCCATTTTCTCATATACTGTATGCCAAGTCCACATTTCCAGCCTAAAGTGACTCAAATCCGATTATACTCTAATGTAACACTTCTCTTATTTTTTTAGGCCTGTCTGAACGCACCAATCTGATGCCTTTTTAGAGTCGCTTCCATATGTGGTCCCAGATTGGATATATTGCTGTTGTACAGTCATGTGACTTTGGTCAGATCAGAATGGATGTGATTTTTTTTTCTTCATCTCTGTGAATGCATAGGGCACTGAAGTCATCCGTCAGCATCGACAGTGCAGAGATTTCATTTTAACAAAAAGAGGACAGCGGCAAAACTGAAATACAGTGGAACCTCCGTACGAATACACTCCCTTACAAATTTTAGCCTTAAAAATTTTCATTTCACAAGAAATTTGCATCAGCATACAAACCATTTTTGGCAAATGAATGAACGAACCGAACAACATCTAAATTGCACCACATGCGAGCCAGTGGAAAGCCAAGCAAAGCAAGTTTATGAATTTTACAGATTTTTTTTTTCCAGCCAGCGAAAGCCGTTTCGAACAAGTCAACCAACGATACCAACGTTGCCTTTGGAATGCGTTGAGAAGCTATGTGATTTTATTTTGTAATATTGGTAATATTTTTGAGTGACTGCAACATATCTGCATTATTTCTTATGTGAAAATTCATATCACAATATGGGTGGTTTGGTAGATATTTGTGGCATTGTGTCGGTCCAGGGACGGGACCTACTGAAATAGAGCGGCGCCTGAGGTAATTTCTAGGAAAATGACAAAAACAAATGTGCCAAAAAAACAGAGCCGTATAAATATGAGCTTAAGAAGACAAAACATTTTGTTTTTGAGTTATGATGTGTGAATGGCTGACGTAAAAATCTGATCTAAAAAAAAAAAAAAGGAACAATGTGGATTGTAATGTGAAACACAGCCTTAGATACCAGAAGGTCCTTTTTTTTTTTTTTTTTTTAAACAAGAAAAAAAAAATTCTCGCTTGTGACGTCATGTCGCGCGCTTCTTAAACGGTTTTGGCACTTGTAGCACACCATAGTCTGTTGCTCTTACAGCTGAGACTGATTCACAATCCAATGAGTCGATACACCTCCTGATCGAAGGACAGCCAGAACACAGAGTGCTCAGCTGATCTGATCTGCCTGCCTTTCTCTCTCTCTCTCTCTTTGATTTTTCCTATTTACTGCATCTTAAAAGGAATCGATCAGATCATTAAAGATGCTGGTGTCCATTATGATCGCTTTGTCGCTGCCAGGGCTGAGTGATTCACAAAAACACACATCACCTACAGAGATCAGGTGTTACACTTTCACAGGGGGAGAAAAAAAAAAGCATCATAGAGTGATTTACAGAATGAACAGAGAGAGAGGGAATTAGGAATTTGGCTGGATAATGCAGCTTGCTAACGAGTTCATATGAAGCCATGAGAAATGCATGAAAATGTTTTAACCATGTGACCTTTACTTTCAGTATAGTGCACTCTATAGGCGCGTGCATTTGGGCATGCGTGCAAAAATATACAGAGCCAATTATTTAAAAAGATATAATAATGCACGGGTGTTACCTGTAAAGGGAAGGACGCGGATTTGTTCCCCACGTAGCCCCTCACGACATGACTCTGGATGGAGAGCACTCGGCACTCCATGTCGCGCATAAAGTTGTTGGCGAGCTCCGCGCGCTTGGCGCGACAGCACCGCGGCTTGGCCGACTGCGAGCCGCAGGACGAGCAGCCACCCACCGGCTCGCCCTGCTTCCAAATCGGGATCCGTGATGGCAGTTTGAGAAGCCACACGCCGAACTGAAGGACATGCAACATGGAGAGACCGTCATTGGTGAGGCAGAGCCAGAGCCGCAACTACTCAGGCATTCTCGGCGAGCACCTAAACCTCGCTGACATCACCGCGAGTACACTGACCGGCTCCAATCCCCTTCCCCCTGGCACGACTTATTTATTTATTAACGTATTCGTGTATTTGCAAAAGCGTGCGCTCGTCTCAGATGTCACCTCGGATCAAAATGACACGCGGCTTAATCTGTGTTTAGTAACTCATCATTCGCTGGGTGTATATATATTTAAATTACTGTTGACTGTTTGTGCAAAAACACTGCTGCTCAGAATTCATACACAACCCAATACAACATTCGGCACATTTAGTTGCTTGATGCACTAAAGTTATCAAAAAATCTGGAATGTCCAGGAGAGAAAAAAAAAATAAATAAATAAAAACCAGCTTCGGAATAAATGATATGCTTTAGGAGACGCAGACAATGCGGAAGTTGGGTCCTTTCTCAAAACACGTCACGTTCTGAAATCCGCCAATCAATTTGAGCGTAGTCGATGACGTAAAGACCCTTTGACGTAGCCCGCGTCAGCAACATGTGTTCCATCGTGTCCTTAGGACATGGAAACACCATTGTGTTCAGTGTATTATATTATATGCCGCAGTTCACACTCATACTTTATACAGCTTACTGTACATTGAAGCTAAGCTAAATTCTTTCAAAGATTTTAAGCTATATACACACACACACATAGGATATGTGTGTCTATCTATCTATCACACTCTGATCAGCCATAACATCATGACCACCCGCCTAATATTGAGCCAGGCCCCGTCAAACAGTAATAACCTATGAAGTCTGACACCTTTTTGTCACAACCAGCATTTAGATCAGATTACACGATCCAGCCTTCACTTCCCCATGTGCATCAATGATCCTTGGGCGCCCCCGACCCTGTCACCAATTCAACAGTTTTCCTTCCTTGGATCACTTTTCTATGTCCTGACCACTACAGACCAGATGTAGGTCCACAGATAGAGGACTACAGACCAGAAGAGTTTGGTTATATTAGGCAGCAAGTGAACCTTTTTTCCTTAAGTTGATGTGTTGGAAGCAGAAATAAATGGGCAAGGATAATGATTTGAGTGACTTTGAGAAGGGCCCAATTGTAATGGCTAGTTTCATCATGGTGCTTGATGGGGTTTTGCAAATGCACTTTGACAATACTGTTATTGCAAGAACTGTTACAGAACAGCTGACCTTTGTGTCTTAACTGTTGTTGTTACTTAATTACCTGTTAAGACATAAAACGTAATGCCATATGTGTTATTTTATAGTTTTGAAAAAAAAAATGCAGTATTGTTCTGGAATATAGAAAATAAAGCTATGTCCAACAATGTATGTATGTGTTATACTTTATTGTATAATACAATATACTTTTAGTTTACTGTAATAAATGTATAATGTAATAAGTTACTGTTATATACTTATATACCCCTTACTGTTAACCTTAGTGGTTAGCATTGAATCTCACCTCTGGTCTGCATGTGTGAAGTTTGCATGTTTTCCCCATGCTTGGTTGGTTCCCTCCATGCACGCCTGTTTCCCCAACA
>JAAGKR010000014.1:106550-131019 GCA_011419295.1 Clarias macrocephalus | reverse complement strand
CTGTTTGTGCAAAAACACTGCTGCTCAGAATTCATACACAACCCAATACAACATTCGGCACATTTAGTTGCTTGATGCACTAAAGTTATCAAAAAATCTGGAATGTCCAGGAGAGAAAAAAAAAATAAATAAATAAAAACCAGCTTCGGAATAAATGATATGCTTTAGGAGACGCAGACAATGCGGAAGTTGGGTCCTTTCTCAAAACACGTCACGTTCTGAAATCCGCCAATCAATTTGAGCGTAGTCGATGACGTAAAGACCCTTTGACGTAGCCCGCGTCAGCAACATGTGTTCCATCGTGTCCTTAGGACATGGAAACACCATTGTGTTCAGTGTATTATATTATATGCCGCAGTTCACACTCATACTTTATACAGCTTACTGTACATTGAAGCTAAGCTAAATTCTTTCAAAGATTTTAAGATATATATATATACACACAGGATATGTGTGTGTGTCTATCTATCTATCTATCACACTCTGATCAGCCATAACATCATGACCACCCGCCTAATATTGAGCCAGGCCCCGTCAAACAGTAATAACCTATGAAGTCTGACACCTTTTTGTCACAACCAGCATTTAGATCAGATTACACGATCCAGCCTTCACTTCCCCATGTGCATCAATGATCCTTGGGCGCCCCCGACCCTGTCACCAATTCAACAGTTTTCCTTCCTTGGATCACTTTTCTATGTCCTGACCACTACAGACCAGATAAAGGATAATGATTTGAGTGACTTTGAGAAGGGCCCAATTGTAATGGCTAGTTTCATCATGGTGTTTGATGGGGTTTTGCAAATGCACTTTGACAATACTGTTATTGCAAGAACTGTTACAGAACAGCTGACCTTTGTGTCTTAACTGTTGTTGTTACTTAATTACCTGTTAAGACATAAAACGTAATGCCATATGTGTTATTTTATAGTTTTGAAAAAAAAATGCAGTATTGTTCTGGAATATAGAAAATAAAGCTATGTCCAACAATGTATGTATGTGTTATACTTTATTGTATTATACAATATACTTTTAGTTTACTGTAATAAATGTATAATGTAATAAGTTACTGTTATATACTTATATACCCCTTACTGTTAACCTTAGTGGTTAGCATTGAATCTCACCTCTGGTCTGCATGTGTGAAGTTTGCATGTTTTCCCCATGCTTGGTTGGTTCCCTCCATGCACGCCTGTTTCCCCAACAGCCCAAAGACATATGGTGCAGGCTGAATGATGTTTACAAATTTCCTGTGGATGTGTGAATGTGTGTTATGTGTGATTGGTGTGTGAAGAGGTTAGTCTTCTCAGCGAAGTCATTACTAGGGAACCATTGTACAACATTAATGGTTAAAGAAAAAATATATAATAGACTGACGGCAAGATCTTTATATCTTTAAATGTATCTATTCATTTATGTCCTGTAATTTTTTATTGAAAATGTACTTTATGGCTCCAACATGTCCCTTATTATTTTTCAGATTGTATTGTACAGAATTGTATTTACAGACTGAACTTATTTGTTCATTGTTGAGTTTGTTAATAAAGATTAAAAGATATATGCAGCAAATTTGTCCTGTGAACTTGTATCTGCAGTTTGTTTCATCCTGTGTATGTGGTGTAATGTTGAATCGTATAGCAGAAATGGTTCCAGGTAGACCTTATTCATATTCCATATTCTCGGCTCTGAATGTCAAATGAAACGTATGCATGATATTTGGGAGTGATGCAAGGACACAGAGATGCAGAGAACGCATAAATGGAAGACAAAGAGGAGACTCGGAAAAAAAAGACTCTGACTGTGGCAAGTGTTTTTAACTTTCTATGACCAAAAGGTGTACTTTCCACTTTACTGTACCAAATATTAGTACATGCAGTAACCACATCATTTTGCAGCAGTGTGATGCATAAAATCATGTAGATGGAGATCAAAAGCTTCAGTCAATGCTCACATCACAGTGCGGATTTTCTTCGATTTCCACACACAACAATTTCTAGAATTTATACAAAATGGTGCAATAATAATAATAAAAATCCAGGGAGTGAAAACACCTTTTTGATAAGAAAGGTCAAATGAAAGACTGATTTGAGCTCAGAAGTCACTCAGATAACAACCCTAAACACTGAGTTGAGTTGAAAAGCAACCCAGATCGCACAACGTATAGAACTTTGAGGCTACCTCAGGTGTCAGAGGCTACAGTGGACACAGACTCACCAAAACAAGATATTTGAAGAAGAAAAAGGACAATATTTCTATTAAACTGGCCCTGGTACTTACAGTATAGTCCACCTACAGGATATACTTATATAATATAATCTCTACAATTCATCTACCTTTAAATGCATTCTGGGACAAAGCACTGATAACCAAACCTAAGCACTTTTAGCACATTCCTTCGGAGAGTGTGTTGTAGATCAGGGAGCATGCAATTATAAGTGCACTGAATGAAGGGCCTCTTAAAATGAGATGCTGTGAACATAACTTATTAGCAGGCTCTTAAACATATTGCAGCTGCATGCTTTGAACATTTCACTCTGACAGCTGAGTCACTACAGCTCTCTCTCTCTCTCTCTCTCTCTCTCTCTCTCTCTCTCTGTGGTCGTGACTGCAGAGGGGATTAGAACTACACAGAAGTCAGTTGGCACACACAGGCTGGTGAATCATCGCTGCTGAGCACAAAAGCCTCTTCAACGTCACACTGAGAGACGGAGGAGGTCAAGACGACAACATGCCTGACTAGGGCGAGAAGGAGCAGCGGTTTAGTGACACCTGCCGGTCAACTCGTGTCATTACATACGTACACCAGCCCAATATACAGTACAGTGCTGTACACACTCACAGGGGCTCCACAATATTTGGAGCCCAAGTACACCTACTCAGTCATGACATTATCTCATCAGCATGTGCGTAAAAATTATTCAGATAGAGGACAAAAGCTTCAGGTCAGATTCGGTGATTTCGACCAATGCGTTACTGTAGGTGGATCTCCTCCTTCTTCTTCGTCTTTCAGCTGTTCCCTGTTAGGGGTCGCCACAGCGAATCATCTAATTCCATGTCCTCTATCGCCACATCCATAAATCTTCTTTTTGGTCTTCCTCTAGACCTCTTCCTCTTAGCATCCTTGGATAATGGCTGTTTTTCCATTTAAGGACTAAAAAAAATTGCAAAACGTATATTCAAAAAGTCGATTCAATAATAATCATATATAATCAGTTTTTAATATCCATTCATTCATGCATTCATTTTCTATACCACTTATCCTGTATATGGTTGTAGGTGTCCGGAGCCAATTCCAGATGACTTTGGTCATGAGGTGGGACACACACACACACACACTACGGACAATTATCCTAACCTACATCTCTTTGGACTGTGAGAGGAAACATGAATACCCGGAGGAAACCCACCAAACACGGGGAGAACATGCAAACTCCATGTGCACAGACCCGAGGCAGGAATCGAACCCGGACACTGTAGGTGCAAGGCGACAGTGCTAACCACTACATTACAGTGCCATGTTATTGTCATTATTGGTTGACTAATATTTTCTAAGACTATACACTGTCCCTATAAATGAATTAAAATGTTACAAACAATGTAATTAATAAATATGTGTTAACATACAGTATGCAACATAATACAAATTAAAAACAGTAAATCTCACAAATAAATGCCCCATCCTGTCTTAGTTGTAATGTGAGTTACACTTCATGTTTGTAATATAGTATATGTTACAGTGATTGACTTTCACTATCGATTACAAACCTCAAAACTAAATATATTACTACTAAACATTCAATAATAATCATATTATATGAATACAGCTGGAATGTTATGGAGCATTAATAGCATAGTAATGTATAACTATAACCCAATAAAATGTTTTTTATGATAGACCAAGGCAAAAGCAAATATTAAATCTTGTGATCATGGAAAATAATAGATTGTTTACAAAGATTTGTTAAAGGAATACGCCAGCATTTAATTTCAGTTACAATGGAAGTCAAACGGATTTGTCAGAGTTGTCGGTTTTGTCTTACAACGAGACCGGCGTGAGAAAACATTTTAATAAAGTTGTTATGTACAGTACAGTCATTTTAAATAAAATTTCTAACTTGTCAACAAAAATACGCTGCCCAGACAAAATAAGTCACACATTCTTACATTTTGTTGGAAAACCTTTTGCTTGAATTGTATTAATTTCTCTCCAAGATCTTGTATTTATCACGGGAGAGTCGAACCTCTGTGTAAAGTCTCCTCCATCACATCCCAAAAACTCTCATTGGCCAATCCATTGTGAAAATGATGTCTCCATGCTCCCTGAGTTATTTGTCACAATTTGAGCATGATGACTCTGAGGAGTGTCATATTGAATGTCCCTGTGCCCTCAGAGAAGAAAAAAAAATCCATTGATGAAAAAACCTGGTCCACGGGCTTGTACAGTAGACACTATGGACTCTGCGTCACTTTATCTTTTTTTTTACCCTGATGCCCCATCACCCCTTAAAAATCTGGACTCATCACACCACATGGCCTTTTTATGTCCAATATTTATGCTCCCTAGCAAATTGAAGCCTTTTTTTCAAATTAGCCTCACTGATGAATGGTTATCTGAAGGTTACACAACTGTTTAGTCCCAATCCCTTGAGTTCTATTCGCAGTGTGTAGAAATGCTTTTACTTTTACTATTAAACATAACTGATTCATGTTTGAGTGATCTTTGATCACTATCATTCAAAGTATTTCATTCTCGAAGATGAAGGTTCGTCACTATCCTTCCAGGTTTTATAGTGGTAATAGCAGTTTTTAGTAGGTAATAGCAAGTTCCTTAGTTGTTCTCTTTGCTTGCAGCAGGTCAATAATTTGACCCTTCAGAAACATAGTTACATTCTTGGCAAAACCACTTTCTGACATGGTTGTTTAAGAAAAGAGAAGCTGCTCAATGCATCAATTAGGGTTAAATAACTGCAGTAATTATCCAATTAAAGGCTTGTAACTATTTGCTTACTTAAATACAGGTGGTGACTTTTTTTGTAGCCGGGCAGTGTATTGTTGGAATTTGAATTTTTTTCCAAAACAACAACAACAACAACAACAACAACAACAACAACAACAACAACAACAACAACAACAACAACAAAAAACATATTAATTAACTAATTTATAATAATAAAAGTGTTTCTCATAAATATGTATTGCTGGAATTCTGATACCTATTGTGGGTTTTGAGTAAACATATTTGAAGAGTTTTCTCACAGCAGGGAAACTTGTCAAAATGCAGTATGATAAACATTAGGTTGAAAATGCTTAATTTTAGATCAAGAAGATTGTTTTATAGACTTCAGATTTTTACCCAACTTTTTAAAAGCAGACTAATAATTATGAAGTATATAAATTACAGTATACAGTATAGTGATATTACGTTACCATACTCGTTTAACAATTCCCATAACCTGCCTCTTCACTATCAATTATTTAAAGTCAACCTGCTGCTAAACAGAGATAAATAAAGTTCTAAAGAGGCAACCTTTGCCCTCATGGACTGACCTTTTCATGCTTGGCCTCTTTCGCTGGCAGGAGGCTGGTGTCCAGCTTCCTCTTTAACTGCTGTGGTGTAACTGGAGAAATGAAGGCAACACGTTGCTGGGAGATCTGATCCACAGCTGTAGCGGCATTACAGAAGACTATTCACTTGATCAAATATCTCATTGTGTTACAGAGGGAGAGAGAGAGAGAGAGAGAGAGAGAGAGAGAGAGAGAGGGGGTTTTTTAAAAAAGGGCCAGACAGTTATCCCTTATTACCTTAACTGATATTCACTATATAATAGGAATGCAATATCAATAAGCTAATTATTAAAATATATATTTATGATAACCTTTTGATCTTATTATTTGTGACTTTTATTTTTTACAATGCTTGGAATTGAAATCAACAAGATCTACAACAAACAGCCAATCAATTAATTTGCTAAAACTACACCTGCTCAGAGCCATTTCTTCATTTAATCTCTTCCTTGATCAGCTTGTTGGAGCTTGTGGACTTTTCATGGCTTTCCCAGACAGAAATGATGGCTTCCTTTGAAAAGAAACCTGGAGAACAAGAGCTGCCTCCTGCTACAAAGAAAGAAGCCAGTGTGAGCAAGGTAAGGGAAATTTGTAGTATTAGTAGTCACTATTCTATAGCCCAGAATGCCTTCTGCCTAATTTAATCCATTGTACTGCAAGAGTAAACAATTACAAATAAAGAAATATACTATCCTTAATAAGGCCAAGTGTCAGTTAAAAAAAAAATTAGTCAAAGCAAAAAAGATTCATAAGCAGGAATCTATTTATTGATGAATTTGAGGAAATTACTTCTCTCAATTAAAAAAAATGGTATTATACAGTATAAGATGCCTCACGAATGGATTAACCCATATTAATCTATATTTTAAACCCTTCCAAGAGTATTACACATTGACACATTATGTGCATGTCAGACGAAAACATTATGGGCAAAGTTGATTTGTTAAAGAATGCTTTATTACACCACTACTTGCATCACTGGCTATATAGTTATTAATTGGTTTGCAAACATATGAAACAACATAAAATCTTTATTTAATTGTAATTGCGAAAAGTGTGTACATTTCAGTATTTGAACTCATCCACTAGATAATATAATAATAATAATAATAATAATAATAATAATAATAATAATAATTATTATTATTATATTATATTATATTATATTATATTATATTATATTATATTATATTATATTATATTATATTATATTATATTATAACTGTAGTACTGGATGTAATTCAAATTAAAGCTTCATATTAATGCACTATAATAATAACTTACATAATTTAGATAAATAGGTGTTATTGTGAATATACTGAAACTTTCTCTGAGGTAGTGTTTATATATTATTGTTTAAATGAATCTCCTGTAGCAATCTAAAGAGGTATGGCATTTTTTCAACAATATGTTGTCTGATATGGGAACGTCTAGTAAAGAGACTTTGAGGTTTCTTAGAAACAAGGTATGTTTTTTTTTTTGTCTCATTAACTTAAAGAGATGAAGAAAATATGTTGGTGAGGGAATTACTATTTATAGCTGTGTTTGCATTATATTGCAAAACTCTCAAAGCTTACAGTATATTTATGACAGAGCTGCTGTTTAAAAATATTAAAGATCAAGGAGGTCTAACTGATGGTATAACATTTTACAAATCACACCTGCCTTCTATGAATTCTGATCAATCCAGATGTGCTATCAACCCATTATATATACTATACATATACAGTATATACTGAATATATTTCCTGCTGTTAAACATGATGACAGATTTCTAAAAGAAAGCATTTATGAGGATTTATGAGAACTATATGGTGTTGATGGTTTCACTCCAGACCTCTGTTAAAGAGGATGTGGAGTCAGGTCACTTTGAGGCAGATACAGAGAGCGAGGATCTCCAGAAAATCGGGACCCCTAGCGTGATCAACGTGAGCCCCTTCAGCAGTTCAGCGGACGGATGGAGGCTTTACCCAGACCTGAACACAAATGACCCACATGTTCCAGTCGCATTACCTGTGGAGGCATCAAATCCACTCCCGCTCTACAAAACACACACCATTAAGACGTCATTTAATTCACACAAGAGACCCATAATTAAAGTGAGGCCCTTCCTTCATGGTATGTGAAGTTTACCATATACACTTTTGGATATTAAGGACTTTATACTAATGTTATACTATATTATTGTTATACTATCTATTATCTAAACCTCTGTAAAGGCTCTCTATGTCCACATTTCCATGCATTTAAAGTACTACAGTTTAGTACCCTTTTTTTGAGGCATTACTGGTTTCGACCCCTTAACAGATTGCTTTAATTCTCTTTCTTATCTCCCTGCTGAAGGAGAAGACCTGTCTGGCTCTCAGTTTGTGCGACACATACCACGCAAATTGCTGATGCTGCTAATAATCATCTCTTTATTAATAGCCATGTCTCTGGTTCTAGGAATTGGTCTGGGAGGTAAGTGTGTGTGTGTGTGTGTGTGTGCGCGCGCGCGCGTCATGACATCCTGGTGTAAGACACCTTTCCGTATCTTAGCACTATAAATATTTAATGACCTTCACACTTTGATTAAGTGTATTTGTCTGACACCTTAGGACCAACCTGAAAATACACACCGATACGCTATAACATTAAAACCACTGATGGGTAAAGCGAATAACATAGATTACCTTCTTGCAATGGCACATGGGATGAGATATTTTAGGCAGCAAGTGTTAGAGTAGCTAGCTCTTAAAGTTCTCAAAGAAAAATGGCCAAGGGTAAGGATCTGAGCGACTTTGACAAGGACCAATCTATGATGGCTAGACGACTGGGTCAGTGCATCTCCAAAACAGCAGGTCTCATGGGGTGTTCCCAGTATGCAAATGGTTAATACGTACAAAAGTGTTCCAAGTAAGGATAACCAATGAACTGACAACAAGGTCATGGGCGAACAAGGCTCATTTATATGTCTGGGAAACAAAGCATCTGATCTGATCCCAAAGAAGACCTACTCTCCACAAAAAATATCAAACAAATTGCTAGCTATAATGCTGGCTATATTAAAAAAAAGTGTCCGAACACCATTGCTGCCCTCTGACTGCTGCCAAAAGCAACTACAATAGGAACTTGAGTATCAAACAAGACCATGGAGCAATAAACGATGGTGGTCTGGTGTGATGAATCACATTTTCTTTTAAATCATGTGGTCTGTCAATTACCTATGGAAGAGACGACAATAGGATGCATTATGGGAAGAAGACAAGCTGGTAGAGGTAGTATAATGATCTGGGCAATGTTCTGCTGGGAAACCTTGTGTCCTGGCATTCATGTGGATGTTTCTTTGATACTCCACTTACCTTAACATTGCTGCAGACCAAGTTTATCCCTTCATGGTAACAGTATTCCCTGAAGACAGTGATCTCCTTCAGCAGGATAATCAACACGGAATATAACAAAACATAACAAAGAGTTCAAGGTGTTGATTTGGTGTCTAACTTACCCAGATCTCAATCTGATCAAGCATCCATGGGATGTCCTGGGCAAACAAGTCTGATCAAAGGAGGCTGGACCTCAATTACAGGACTTAAGGAATCTGCTGCTAAAGTCATCATGCACACGTCAAAGTTCTTGTGCAGTCATGCCTTGATGGCTCAGAGCTAATGAATTTTGGTAGCCCAAGGGAGAACTACTGTACACACTATTAGTGTGTAGGCAGGTGGTTTTAATGTTATGGCTAATCAATTGATCTATCTATCTATATATATTTCAAAGTGTATATACAGTACATAAAAAAAGAAAAGTTTTCAAAATTTCTAAATATTCATTAATGGTATTTTTTTCCCTCCACAGTGGGTTTAAGTTGCTCTGGAAAATTCCGATGTGTGTCTTCAGCTAATTGTATCAGGAGATCTGCCATCTGTGACGGAGTCAAAGACTGTGGCAAGGGAGAGGATGAACTCAACTGTGGCGAGCATACACACACACGCGCGCACACACACGCACACACACGCACACACACGCACACACACACACACACACACACACACACACACACACACACACACACACACAATAAATAAGGATTAAATTAAATGAAGCTTGATTTATGATCCCATTTACAATGTTAATGTTTCTCCCAACTGAATAGTAGAACCGTAAACTGCACTTTTAATTAAAATGCAAATAGTATTTTTATTCGCTTTGTTAATGCATTTCCTGCATTAACCTGCTCCCCATGTTATATATTGTTATGGCAAACACTCTTTTACTAAGAGTACAAATAAGGCAGATAGGTAGATATTGTTCAGATATTACTCAGTCCCCACATTGTTTTTTCCAATAATAATTTAAATATGCTGAGCATAATGAAAGAGATAATAAAAAAAGTAAGACTCAGTTTAGACGAGTTAAATGAGGTTAGTGAAATAAATCGGCATTTGCTGCCCCTCATTAATAAAGGACAAGTCAGGAGTTTTTACATTAGAACACTTTGTGAAACATTTGGAAAAAAAAAAAAACCTAGTGAAGGTTAATAAATACTGTATACTATACTGTACAATAGGAATAATAATCCTGTATATCTACTAAAAGCAGGATCTCTGATGTCCATGCTTCCTCTGGCTTGGTAAATAATTGAGTAAAAAGCACTGATGAGGACAAGGAAGGGCCAACAAGTCAGAAGAATTATGCATCTGTACAGTACCTACCTCTAAAATTAAAATGCATCATTCAAAGCTTATGTTTTGACTTTGGAGAGAATGCTAAAGTGATCGACTGCACTGTATTATTTCTTTTATATAGACTTTCCATTAAAAAAAAAATCACTTTCTGCAGCTTTAACCACAATTCTATCTTTAGAAGTGTACTGAGTCACACAGGAAGCCCCCACATACCTGCTGTCTTTTAATTACCATCATTTTTCTTTCTCTGTTTTCATTAGTGCGAGTGAGTGGGAGAAACTCCATCCTGCAGATTCACAGTAGGGGCATATGGAGCTCTGTGTGCTGGGAGAACTGGAGCGCCAATCTGGGATTCTCTGCCTGCAAACAGCTCGGCTACAACAGGTGCAGCAAGCACATGTCACAGAGTCAAAGCCAATGGCTCTAACTGTGGAAAGCTACAATCTCAACTGTGTACTGCTGAGTGTAGAGTTTCCCAGATAAAACCTCCTTCCTCAATGTCATCCTAATTTTATGATGTATAACATTGATCTTTTTTTCATTACCAGTTTGAGATTTGATAAAAAAAAAAATAATAAAATTTACTGATATCCAAGTGTCTTGCTCAAGGGGTCAGGTAGTGATAGATTTGTACAAGGGGCGTCCAAGCCAAACTGGGACTTGTGATGAAATTTCTGGTGAATGAAGGCATAGAACTGATTGATATTTACAGAAGATGTCAACCACAGTATGTTTAGCTGCACTAAAACATTTTAAAGAAGACTACCGTATACGCCCGTGCGTGACGATCCCGGCCAAGGTTACTTGGATCCCACGGCAATCGTTGCCGTGAACATTCATCGAGTGGAACGTCTGATCTTGGAAAATCAAACAAAAATTTTTTGCCAGCTTGCGAAAGAGACACATCTGTCGGTAGAAACTGTACACACAACCATTCACAAACACCACTTGCACATTACAAGAACTCAGCTGGGAGTTATTGCCACATCCCTGTATAGTCCTGACCTCACTCCAAATATGTGGAAATGGCTTGGAGTGAGGTCATTCCCAGTACAATCCCATTAAAGGAGCTAAGCATGAATCAATGTATAGAGCTTTGAGTGCCAATCCCCACAATACAACCAATGCAAATAAAATATATAAGTAAGACAAATTAAGTTTAAAAAAATTCATTTTTAGACCCATCTACCAGTTTAGTAAAGTGCACCCTTTAAGGTTTTCTTTGGCTCAATTTTTGGCTTGAAGCTTCTTTTTAACCTGACCACATTAGACAAGAAGAATGCTCGCTTTTTATTGATATGCTTCTCTGTGTTCATCCAAGCTTACATCGAGAAGCTTTTTATCTAGATCCAGGTGAAAACTCACTGCTCACTGGATCCTAATTTAGATACCAATAACATTTCAAAACTTACTTCAGATTATGTCATTTTAAGTGGGTACACGTGCCACCTTGCACCTCCAGGTTCTCACCAATGTTCTGCGTGTGGAATTTGTTCTTAATGCTTTCACTGTGCTTGGTGGGTTTCGTCTGCACATTTCTGTTTCCTGTTGCCCAAAGTCCATGATAAGGTATTTGTGCTTGGGCTCTGAAATGGGTTGGCGCTCCATCAAACCATCAAAGGTGTTGTTAACTTTGGAGTTGTTAGCTGTGGAGTGCCCAGTCCCATCAGTTGTCCATCACTGCAGTGGCTGTTTGGCAGTATTGGATTTTGGGTGAATCTTGGAAAGAGGCTAACTCAGACCCTTCAATTGTGGAGCCACCATTGTCCTATTGTTGTTGTTGTTAGTCGTTCGGTTGGTCCCGTTGAGGGGTCGCCACAGCGAACCATCAATCTGCACAACTTGGCACAGGTTTTACGCCGGATGCCCTTCCTGATGCAACCCTCCCATTTTATCCAGGCTTGGGACAGGCACTGCATACAGTGGCTGTGTGGTATGGGGTGTGGCAATCCATTCAAATTCAACAGATGTTAATGTGTGCGAGACAGACAACTGGGCCTATCAGGGAATCTGATACAAAAGGAACAAGTCGAAGAACAAAAACAATCTGATAACGCATTAAGTAAACGTTAAGTACTGATAAGACGATGCTCAACACAGAGTGGCCATGTTCCTGCAGTTCCCATGGTGATGTTCTCATTCACGTGTGAGGATCTTATTCTTGGAAGACAAGCCAAACAGTCACACATCTAAACATGAGAAGAAGTACTGTACATTCACCTTTTATTCTCATTATGCTTTCTTCTGTTTAAGATTTACGCTTACAGATAAAATTATATGTACATTTATTGTTAAGTACGACACCAATGTTAATTGTTAGAAATAAGAATTGCCAGATTATCTGATCTAAAAAAAATGAAACCTGTGGCAGTCCCAGGAGGATGGGTTTCTCCTGGTGAGTCTTGGTTCCTATATAAAGCATTCCAGCTCAGAAGAAGGATTCCTCTGTTATATTGCACTCTGCTCTTGTGGTTTCCTCGTGCATATCTTGGTTATATGTGTGTGTGTGGCTATATCTTGTGGGTGTATTAAAGTCACTTCATCCCCAAAGTCCCCATTAACAGCTTCGTTAATCCTATTAAAATCAGTCTTCCATTAAATGAAGGAGAAAATCATTGCAAACAGAGTCAGACCAGAAGTAGGTCAAAATGATCATTTTACCCATCGACAGCCTTCATTTCTACCGTTACCTTTTTTTTTTTTTTTTTACATTTTATTTTTCTGTTTAACAATGCAATCACAGTTCGTTGCTTTTGCTCTGCAGGCAGGCATTGTACTGTAGCTCAAACACAGGCAAAAGTTTTTGTGCTTCCTATTCAACGTCGTATGAAGATTAATTACAGTGCCTGAAGACAGCTGCTCATAATCACACAACTAATGAGACTGAGTGAATTGTTATGGATTGTTATATTGCACGTGTCAATCACAGGGTTACATGTAGCTGAGGGTGTTTTTGTTTTTTTTTCCTTCATACGTTATATGCACATATTAACAAATGACCCTCCGTCCGTCTTTTTTCAGTTATGTGAACTCCACTTCCATCCCTCTTTCTTCCGTCGAGCCAGCCTTTAAGAAAAACATAGTGACGATTAGTTCCCGCTTTCCAATACTCCATCAAACTTTCAAAATTCACAACAGCTCCTTCCTCAGGTAAGCCCATGTTTCACCACAGCCACAACACAAGCACTAGCTCCACGCTTTGTATATGATGTTTAAGGATTAGATCCAAGCCATTGACAAAGTCCTTTGTTCTTTGTAAGATTAATTTGTCGGTTTATCACATGCTAAGAGATGGAGGACATACTATACACCTCGCTACAGTGTCTGTTCAAAGCCATATAGCTAATATCCTGTTCCATATTCAAGGCTACAAAGCATTTTAGTGATCAGTAATGCCACTATCATTAAAAAAAATCTGGTGGATGATATCTAATGATAACATTAATGTTAAGCGTCCTTTAAAAGCCACACGTGGTAAAGGGTTAAGGATCTTCTAACAACTCGAATCGAACATATTACTCTACCTCAAATTTTATTTTGGTGTTTAAATACGTGCATGAGCATAGTATCTTTTCTTGCTAGTTAGCAACCATATAGGCAGCTGATCAACACTGATGAAATATAAAAACCATTATCAATCCCAATCATCTGTTTTAGCCACGGACACCTTCTCTGTGGTCTACTTATGAGAATCATATAGAGTTAGGATTAGAGTTTATATATACAGTCAGCCAAAAAAAAAAATGTATACACTCTTTATAAAAAGAAAAACTCGTATAAATATTTTAATACTAAATCTATTGCTATATGTTATTATTATTATTATTATTATTATTATTATTATTATTATTATTATTATTATTATTAATTATACTATTTTTCTTTTCCTGACGTGTGTATACATTTTTTGGTTGACTCTGTATAAACACCCAAAATAAATATTACTTTTGTATTACTATATTAAACTATAGTACATACCATAATATATTATAGTATTACTGTGGTATTTCAGACATTACCATAGTAGGCACCATAGGACTTCATAGAGTACCTGGGTAATTACTATGGCAGTTCAACTTATAGTATGCTTGTACATACTATACCATACTACTGGTATAGTATAGTATAGTATAGTACAGTACAGGCTATACCATATTATTGTATGTGATTATGAGTTTCAACATACACTATGGTATTTAATTAATGTTACATAATTACAATGGTGGGATACTATATAAATATTACAATTATGAAACATAAACATGTATAATATATTTTTTGGCAGTTTCCTGGTACATATTCCATATGATCATATTATGATTCATGGTAGAACCATGGACTATACTATAGTATATGCACTTGTTATACCAAATTATGTGCATGTACCATAATGTACTATATGCACTAAATCAGCAATTAAGTACAATGATACTGTCAAAAATAATAATAATTATAATAATTTGCTTTATGACATGGCTTATGTATATACAGTATACAGTTTATATATTTGGAGCACGTAATCGATACAGACAGTACCATTACATTATAACTCCAATACAGCTGTTGCATATTTAAAAAGTTATTATAGTTAATAATCTACTGTTTCTCCAGTGCGGTTCAGTGTGTGTCTGGGTTGGTCACAGTTCTCAAGTGTATAGGTAAGTTAAGTGTCACCATTTAGTTCTATTATATTGAAAAACGGCAACAACCAAAAATGATTCTGTAATCATCACACTTATCACATATTATTACTTAATTATTAGTATGCAGTTCCACACCTTTGTCATCAAGACACGTGTTAGCTAATATTGTCCTGTGTGTGTAGAGTGTGGTATCAGATCCAATTTCAGGACCCGGATTGTAGGGGGAAATACATCTCTCCCTGGGCAGTACCCATGGCAGGTTAGCTTGCAGTACCAGAACCAGTATCTCTGTGGAGGATCGCTAATCACCAACCAGTGGATAGTCACTGCTGCACACTGTGTATATGGGTGAGCGCCTTATGTTATTCTGGTATGCCTACGTTATTATTTCATAACTACATGAATATCTGTTTATTATAATCTGTAGTTAAGGATGTAAAAGTCTACACTTGGTGAGCCCTGAAAGACTATCCAAATGGTTTAATACTAATGTCTTTTATCCAAAAGTTGCTAGTGATAATAAATCAACAGTCTGACAAGATACTGTTAAATGAGAATACTTGGACTATACAGAATAATATATTAGTTTGTTCTAGAAAACAATATATGGTCCTGCAGTTCCACTCCTCACTCCTTTTTGCATTGTTTTCTATGTAGTTGTTGAATACTGTGGTTTGCTGATTGTGAAATTAAATACACTCTAGCCTTTTTTCCTCTCTGTGCTTTAGCTTTGCTAATCCAGCTTTATGGACAGTTCAGTTGGACCTCACACACCAGCCTGTGAGTGGAGCAGCAGATCTCTCGGTGATGAAGATCTTTTTCCATACTGCATATCAGCCTGAAGGCCTGAGCTATGATATCGCTCTCATTAAACTAACACAGCCACTCACATTCAATGGTGAGAGCTTCGCTTCTGATTATCTGATGCTAACTAAATTCGTGGTGAAGTCCTGTAGCATGTTTCACTTTTAGTAAATGCTTTTGGTAGCCCTCACAGCATTTCTGGCAGAGTTCTTGTTGGATATTTGACCAGTGTTCTTGGCAGAATTCATAGGGCTTAATTAACGTGTTTGATTTTCCTTCCCAGCATGATCCATAAATGGCCAGTAGGAGTGATGCTACAAAAGCTTAATGTTAGTCTGCTTTGTCTACTCCACAAGCAATGTTGATGTGTGTTGTGAGGCAGCACTTTTCCCTCTGTTACTCTGTGCACATAGAGCAATGCACCTGCTCCATGGGCAGTAAAAGCATGATGCTACCACCACCATGTTTAACAGATGGTTCTGTGTTCTTGGGATTGAATGCCTCACCTTTACTCATCCAAACATGCCTTTGATAAAAAAAATAATACTCTAGAATTCTTTTCCTTTGTCTATATGGTCAGTGGCAAATTATATTTGAGCTTGACAGTATAGATTTTGTAGCAGGGGATTATTTTTAGATGGCAGCCTTTAAGTCCATGGCAATATAAAACGTACTTAACTATGGCGTTTTAGAACTTCCAGTTTATGGTAGGCCTCAGCCTGAGTGCTTTCTGGGTTGTTCCTCACCATCTGAAGTTGATGCTATCACTAGGTAATTAGATTTGTTTGAATATACAGTATGTATTTATATTCAGTATTTCAAGCATGTATATTTACGTTTTAAAGTAATAAAAACTACTAAAAGTATTTAATAAACATTTAAATACTGTGTAACTTGGGTTATTAATTGCTTAAATGTCATGTGACAGCAAGGTGGCTTAGTGGTTAGTACTGTTGCCCTGCACCTCCAGGTCCCAAGTTTGATTCTCGCATCTTGTCTGTGTGCATGTTCTCCCCGTGCTTTTCTCAGAGTACTCTGCTTTCGTCCCACTATCCAAAGGCATGCAGTTTAGGTGTTCCCAAATTGCCTGTAGTGTGTGAACGAGTGTGTTGATTGGAGGTATGGTTGTACAAAATGGGAATAAGTTAAAAATAAATGGGAATAGTCATCACTGGTCTCCACAGTCCCTAGTTGGACTATAGAGGTTCCTGGATGGATGGAAAGACATGTCCCATATAAAGCAATACTTGTTCTGTCCATTACATGGTAGTAATGAACCAAATGCCTATAAGCTTAAAGGATACAACAGAATTACTTGCGCAAACCTCATTAAATCTCTCAGACTGTGAGATGTGCAGTACCTGGTGGGTAATGTTCACTTCTGTCCCACCAGGTCAAGTACAGCCCATCTGTCTGCCTAACACTGATGAAGAGTTCAGTTCAGGATCCATGTGCTGGATATCAGGATGGGGAGCCACAAAAGTAGGCGGTGAGCTCTAATTGGTACTTCAATTTTAAGGACACTTAATAGTGTTATGGTTCTTTCTTGCGAGCAACAAAAGGAGCAGGTGAGAATGTCATTGTGTGACAGCAAAGACACCAAATGTAGAAATTCACGGCAAGTGAAAGACATCTATCTCACATAAAGACTTTTTCTATTGGATAAAACAAAACAGACAAAAAAAAAAACATTAAATGTAAGGGAAATTATAACAATAATTAAATTTATATATTTTAATTCTGGAGTGAACACATGAATACATGAAACAAAATGCCTTTACATAAAACATGCATTTGGTAAGGTAGTCCTTGCTCCCCACATTAACAGAGCAGACATAAATGTTAGATCCTAATTCTGCATTTTTTTTTTCTGGATTAAATCTGGGGTATATCGAAAATTGTTTAAACATGATTTAAAAAAAATAACTTTTGCAAATCATAACTAAATGTATTTTATTGGCTGTAATTCTCTCAATTCATATTTATAGATTGTTTACTAGTCTATGAAAATCATGTTTGGATATTTGTTGGGAATCAGATGTTTAAGCTTCTATATCTTCGTATGTGTATAGGAGAGGTGAGTGTGTCTCTACACTCCGCCCTGATTCCTCTCCTCTCTATTCGAGAGTGTGGAATCCCAGGACTTTCACCATGGAATATCTGCGCTGGGTATCTGACGGGTGGAGCCGGCACATGCCAGGTATGATGACTTCATAAAAGCAGAGATAAACACAATTTATATTGTCTTTTTAGCCATAAAGTACCGTACAAATCTCTTGAACCACAGCTAATTTCTTAGATGAATAAAGAAGTTAGAATGCTTTACTGAGACAGACTGCAAAACCCCAAAAGACGCAATTTAAAAACTGAAAAAACCTCAGCAGCAACCATTTCCCCTCTCATCTGTTCCAACCACTCAGCATCATCTGCCATCAACTGCACCTGTTTCTCACTGGTTCATGCTTTAGTTAGATGGATTTATTTTTTGACTTTAAAAGTGCTTTTTCCTCCAAATTTTTTTTACTGCTTTTATAGCCAATGCTTTACTTTATATATGCAACTATTTTATTCCATTACTTTTAAGATATCTGTCATCTAATATAGTTACCTGATTAAACATACCTAGCTTATTAAAACACATTGGTACAATATATATTTTACAATAATTGATATAATGTGTATGATGGTAGGGGGACAGCGGTGGTCCACTGGCCTGTCAAGCCTCTGTGTGGAAGCTGGCAGGAGCAGCAAGCTGGGTTCAAGGCTGCGGAAAACCGAACAGCCCAGGAGTTTACACAAGTATACCTTACGCTCTTCCGTGGATACATCAGACCATGGAGGTAAGACAGGAGTATGGCCTGACTGTGTGGAATACAACAATATTAATAACAGCATGACCCAAAGTGTTTTAGTCACCTTATACAACAATACCTTTAAATAACCTTTACAAAAGTTACGGTAATATGTACTGTTGTTAACAAATCGCATGCCCTACAGCAGTACAACAAGTTATCTCATGTTATCACTTACACTATGACACTTACAGTATAAACTATAAAATAATAATAAATAGGAAATATTAAATATAATTCCCTCTCTAACCTCTTTTTTTCTCACTTAAGATTAATAATTAAATCAATATAATTAAAGTTCAAAGCACTGATACTGGAGACTCCTTGGGAAAAACAGCGAAAAAAAATCTCTTCAATCAAACTTCACTATAACAATATTTAAACACAAATGTTAAATTTGTTTGTTAAGTACTGAATGGAATTTCTGTTTAAAAGCTGAACACATGCCATTAAACCCTAATTATTACTAATTCAGGAGCTCTGAATCTGGCAAAGATCTAGGACAGTGACACTGATTTTTGCTATTGGTTTATAGTTACTGTATAATGTTGTTGACTCCAGGACAATGTTCTATTGTAAAGTACCATATGTCCTTAACAGAAGTTCCACACATGAACTAATAACTATAGTATACCCCAATGATAAAACATTAAATATGCCAAAACACTAAAGCAAAAAAACTAAAGGCAACTGTTTCAAGAGACAAGGAACATGAACATGAAAACACAAGCTAAGATGGGCCAGACAGACTGACAAAAGCTGAATATGCTCACGGATGTCTCGGAGGCCTTGAATGAGCCAATTTGGATAGCGTGAGTTATTGCTGTCATTCACATGATGGCAGCTGACATTGATTCTCCGTCCCCTCTTCCAAATTTATCATGCTATCGCTCCCTGTCCCAGTTGGCCTGGCTGATGGCCTGGCTGACAGCTGCACTTAAGTCAAAACTCTTCCAAGCACAGATACTGACTTTTAATATGCTCGGTTAGTAGTGGCCCATAACAGGCGTACTGTAATAGACTTGTCAGCTTTTAGCTAAAGCAAACTACAAAATCAACATTTATTAAAATGTAAATGCAAATTTTGAAAAACACTCGAATAAAAAAAGAAATGCCATATATAAGTGTGCTGATCCTTGATCTTCAATAATGTTTACAATAATGCTGTGGTTGTTTGTTTGTTTTTAACCTAATTACAAGGAGTGGTCAAGTAAAACTGGGACTAGTGATGAAATTTCCCCTTAGTTACAATATATTAAATATAATAATATCTTACAATAAAATTACAATATTTTAAAATTGTGTTCAGGAGCAACTGTGCAATAACACCATTTTATTCTAGTGCAACTCATTGCAATAGAAACTGCAATAAGAGCATTTTAAACTGTGCAATATTACCCTTGTGCAATTTTAGACCTTGTGCAATTTACTTTGAAAGTACAACCTTTGTATTGTTTTTCTTTTTCCTTTGTATGTATACACAGTACTGTCCCTATTTTCTATTTGCACAATTTTTTCTTTGCTGCTGCAACAAAGAAATATCCCCACCGTGGGGCAAATTAAGGTACATCTTGATGGGACTCTCTAGCCGCAGTAAAACATTTGAATGGTGCAAACCTTTCACACACGGCCATGCGTCCATGAACTTTCTACCTTGATGGTATCCAAGCGCTAATGAGACGCAGAGATAAGTGCATCAGTGTAGCAGGGGACTATATAAAGGAAGTTTTTACTCTCATAATTGTTTTCTGTTATTCCGCACAATCAAAAGCCCCAGTTTGACTTGAACAGTGGTTTTTAACTGCATCACCAATGTATAAGAAGTTGACTTTTAGACCACCGTCAAAAAGAAAACCACAGTTAACTATTTTCTTTTCGTCCTTCCCTTAGGAGGAAGAGGAACAAACAGTCTGAGCATCATTTCCGCACGGACCAGTCAATACAGATCACTCGCATCCACTCAGAAGTTTACCAGCGATCTGACACGGACTGAAACACTGTTGTACAGAAGTGGTACACCAGCTACATACTGAGGCACAATCACAGTTTATCTGACTTATGCACTTAATAGCTGTTTTGTTCTGTGCCGTCTCAGGCGGATTTGCATTAGCACACGCTTAAGTCACTGAAAACGTTTGACAGAGTAATATATTGTATTTATATACAGCATTTATTTATTTTATCCATTTATTGGTTTGTATGTATTTTTTAACTACTACTTTTGCACTCATGGCTAAAGGCGGGATCTTGAAACAAATGACACAAATACTGTAAATATATGTCCTTCAGGACACTGTTCTTAGACAATGCATCACACTGGCTAGAAAAGAGACGAGTCATAAATTACTCCATTATTACCTAGGGTAAGAGCTTATGAGCTAAGTAACAGTTTGGAGGACATGATCATAAATCTATGCTTGCCTCATTCACACCATATATTGTTCAGGGTTTTTTTTTATATGTAAATATACATATTATTTTATTCATACTTTCTAGGCAATCATATATCAAACATAAGTGTTAACCCAAATAACCTAGAATATATTTCATATTTTTCAATTTTTATATTTTTCAAAAAGTTGCCACCTTTTGCTTTGATGGCAGCTTGGCACACTCTTGGCATTCTCTTGTCGGATTCACAAGGCTGTCATCTGGAATGGTTTTCCAACAATCGATCTTAAAGCAGTTCGCCTCAGGTGTTGAGAACTTGTTGGGTGCTTTTCCTTCACTCTTCGGTCCAATTCAACCCAAACCATCTCATCCGTCATTTAATGCAGCACCTCTTTCAATCTCCTTCTTGGACAAATAGCTCTTACATAACCTTGAGGTATGTTTGGGGTCATTGTCCTGTTGAAAAACAAATGATGGTCCCACTAATGGCAAACTAGATGGGATGGCTTGTCGCTGGAAAATACTGTGGTAGTCATGCTAGTTTCAGTAGGTGTGCCCTCAGTTCTGACTAAGACACCAACAGTGTAATCATCACATCTCCTCCTCATCCATCTGTCACAGTGGGAACCACACATTCAGCAACATTAGAGGTAAAAATATAAAATTTATCAAAAGGTGGCTACTTTAAAGAATTTACAGTATAGTGTAAAACATTCTGGGTTAGTTAACACATTTTTGTTGACTACATACTTCTATATTTGTTCTGTCATAATTTCAATGTACTCAGCATTAATGTACAATGTTGAAAGTAATAAAAATCATGAAAAATCATTGAATAAGAAGGTCTGTCCTAAAGTTTTGACTGGTACTGTATATATACACACAGTCAGAACCATAAAACATTTTTTGCTATTTGGTCGCTGTACACCACCGCACTGAATTTAAAATAAAAAACTCGAGTCAGGATTTCACAGAACAGAATGTTTTAATTCAAGAGGACTGACGAAAGTGTGGCATTAACCATTCAGGAATTACAACCATTTTCATACTCAAAAACTCACTCAGACAATTTTTTGGAGCTCTTAAATAATGGAACAAACGAACATAATTACAAACATACAATAAAGATTGGCTTTAAATGAATGAAAATCAGTAATGACCTGAATGAAAATCAGTAATGACCGCCAGAAGTCTGGACCCATGGACATGACCAAATGCTGAGTTTCTCCCCTGGAGATTCTCGCCTACCTCCTCAAGAGTATCCTTGACTTAGACAGATGTTATGCAATGGTTCTTCTTCACCATAGACAGGATTCTGCGTTCATCCACTTTAGTTGTGTTCTACATGTTATGCTGTTGCTGAGATCAGTTAATTTTAATGAATGTTCCAAGCTGTTGTATTGGCCACATGCAACATTTTTGCAATCTCTCTGTTGAGTTTTTAATGCCTAATTAACTTGCAAAGACACCACTTGTAAAATATTACAAGTTTTCACACTTTGCACTGGTAGATCGTAACCAGGTTGTAAGTACTTCTTCAAAAATGCTTCAAACGGGCCATCAAATGGTGGCTGGCTATGTGGACATGTTGCAGCAGGCATCCCTCTTGACTGAGGGCCCTCGTCTGTGTGGTAATGACTGGGTCTTTCAACAGGACAATGCTGTTGAAATGCAGAAGACGATGACTTCTTCCAGCTACGTTGCACTTCTGGACCATACTGCGTCTAATCCTGGAAGAAATCCCCTTGAGAATGTTTGGGGATGGATGGCAAGGGAGGTTTACAAAAAAGGACGTCAGTTCCAGACTGTGGATGCTCTTCATGAAGCTATCTTCACCTCTTGGAAACAGTTGCATCAAGCATGCTGGAACAAGTGTTTATCATAAGTTATCAACAAGAATGGTGGCGCTACTCACTACTGAGTCCTTTCCTGACACTTTTAGTTCTGTTTGTGAGGATTTTTGGGCTATGGCCTTAAACTTCGAAACTAAAACTTTGAGTTTAAATGCTGTTTTCAATAAATTGGCAATCTCTGTTTTTTTTTTAAATCTCTTGTTACTTTTTCTTCTTTTGATATTTTCAACCCACCTGCGCAAAATGTGAATACTTTGAATGATTCCTATGGTCTTAGGAATGTGTGTATACACACATACAGTATACATATACATATATATGTATATATACAGGGTGGGCCATTTATATGGATACACCTTAATAAAATGGGAATGGTTGGTGATATTAATGTCCTGTTTGTGGCACATTAGTATATGTGAGGGGGCAAACTTTTCAAGATGGGTGGTGACCATGGTGGCCATTTTGAAGTCGGCCATCTTGGATCCAACTTTTGTTTTTTCAATAGGAAGAGGGTCATCAAACTTATTGGGAATTTCACAAGAAAAACAATGGTGTGCTTGGTTTTAACGTAACTTTATTCTTTCATGAGTTATTTACAAGTATCTCTTTGTTCACAGCCATTGACATGTCGAAGAGGTTAACACGTGATGAGCGGATCTAAATTGTGTTGATATCTAGCGAACGCAGTAACCGGGTCATTGCAGCAGATTTCAATGCAAGACACCCTACGAGACCACCCATCTCCCATGCTACAGTTAGCAAACTGCCTGCTAAGTTTGGTGAAACTGGTTCAGTGTTGGATTTGCCAAAATGTGGACGCATGAAAACTGTCACTCATGAACAAACATCAGTGGCTGTCCTAGCTTCATTCAGCAAGAGCCCACAGCGTAGCACTCGCCGCATGTCACTGGAGAGTGGCATTAGTCGAACATCCCTTCGGCAGATATTAGCTACTCACAAATGGTGCCCTTACAAACTCCAGCTACTGCAGCATCTCAACGAGGATGACCCAGATCGGCGCACACAATTTGCAGAATGGGCAAAACAAAAATTGGAACAGGACCCTCAGTTCACGCAGAAGATTTTGTTCAGTGATGAGGCAAACTTTTATGTGAATGGTGAAGTTAACAAACAAAACCACCGCTATTGGTCTGACACTAACCCACATTCGATAGATCCCTCCAAGACTCTTGGAACAAAAAAAGTGATGGTATGGTGTGGTATATGGGGTACAAAGACAGTGGGGCCATTCTTCATCAATGGAAACCTCAAGGACACTGGATATTTGAAATTGCTACAAGATGATGTGTTTCCCTCTTTATGCACTAAAGCTGGCACGTTCCCTGAGTTTTTCCAGCAAATTGGTGCACCACCACATTATGGGTGTCAGGTCCGAGCATTCCTAGATGAACAGTTTCCTGAAAAGTGGATTGGTCGTCGTGGGCCAGTTGAATGGCCCCCAAGGTCTCCCGATCTGACCCCCTTAGACTTTTATCTTTGGGGTCATCTGAAGGCAATTGTCTATGGTGTGAAGATACGAGATGTGCAGCACCTGAAACTACGGATACTGGAAGCCTGTGCTGGCATTTCTCCTGCGGTGTTGCTATCAGTGTGTGAAGAGTGGGAGAAGAGGGTTGCATTGACAATCCATCACAATGGGCAGCACATTGAACACATTTTATAAGTGGTCAGAAACT
>JAAGKR010000014.1:79158-105990 GCA_011419295.1 Clarias macrocephalus | reverse complement strand
GAAGCCTGTGCTGGCATTTCTCCTGCGGTGTTGCTATCAGTGTGTGAAGAGTGGGAGAAGAGGGTTGCATTGACAATCCATCACAATGGGCAGCACATTGAACACATTTTATAAGTGGTCAGAAACTTGTAAATAACTCATGAAATAATAAATATACGTTAAAACCAAGCACATCGTTGTTTTTCTTGTGAAATTCCCAATAAGTTTGATGTGTCACATGACCCTCTTCCTATTGAAAAAACAAAAGTTGGATCCAAGATGGCCGACTTCAAAATGGCCACCATGGTCACCACCCATCTTGAAAAGTTTGCCCCCTCACATATACTAATGTGCCACAAACAGGACCTTAATATCACCAACCATTCCCATTTTATTAAGGTGTATCCATATAAATGGCCCACTCTGTGTGTATATATATATATATATATATAAAAATGTACTTTGATTTTAATGTATCTACCTAAAAAACATGAAAAACAACAAGCAAAGGCACTTTACTCAATGATTGAGTTTATTATAAAACAGTGAAAGGCAAACATGAGCGCGAGTGTGAAAAGCAACTCGAGTAGCTTAAAAAGAGTTTTTTGTTTTTTAATTGAATATTTCACCTGAAAAAATGTTTCTAATAATAAATGAAGGCGGTTTGGGACATGTTAGAATTATGCCCATGTAATCATACTCATTCAAAGTTAGCCAAGTCCTATTAGCATCACATTAGCATGTTCAGGTGTGGTGTTCGGTTTACAAAGCTCGAAGGGAAACATGCAGCATGTGGAATCCCACCATGCAAAAGAAAATGACGTCAAATCAGAGTCGATCTTTTCACCGCACACAGTGACTGCTGAAAAATAAAACCATGCCATGATAAGAAAGCTTAAGAGAAAGTGGCAAAAAATAAAATCAAATAAATTTAAATCTGAAATGACAAAAGAGCTCATAATTTTTCTTAACGGATGGATTACAGAAATTAACAATATTCATGATTTGGCAAAATGCTGTCAAAATTCAACAACTACAATAACAACAACAAAAATATGGGCTACAGATTTGATGAAGGTGATACGGTGCATACCAGGAGTGAAGGATTTGAGAAATTCAAAATGGCCGTCTATACATTTTTTTCATAATTGTTTACATTTGTGCAACTTCACACATTGTCTGTAGGCCTACACATTTTCTACTGTAAAGTATAACAATGCTTGGAAATAATAGTGTTTTTAATTCTTTACAGCAATAAAGTACAAACCCATGCAATAAATCTTTACATACTCAAAACGCTAATTGTCTCAGCTCAGTTGTGATGGAAAACATGTTAACGGAGGCCAAAATGGCACCGTGCAGTTGTTCCATTGCAATAATGGAAATAAATATCGAATTTTTGATTGTGTTCTTTATCAAACGCCTTGATTAGATCGAACTCTTTTAAGGCTAGTCCAGACATACGTGGGTATTTTTAAAAACATTTTTCCTTCCTCGTTTTCAAAAGAAATCTTCATTTACATTAAAAAAACAAACAAACAAAAAAACATGCTGTCAAAGCATACCAAAGCCATTTTGGCCAATCAAAAAGCTTGAGAAAAAGTTCTCCATAGTACGTCAACCTCTGACGTCAAACAAACACAGGCAATACGGCATTTGAAGTGCACGCTCTTATAATCCAACGATGCCTTTTCCTGTCTACACTGAAAACTAAATTTCTAACTGCGTCTGAGTCTGCATATGAACAAATGGCTAAAACACACGTCCTTTAGTCTTTAGAAATACCTGTGTACATGTGGACAAGGCCTAAGACTGTTACAATGTGCATCCTGAAAAATGTACCAGCTTCCCCTTTTTAAATATTATTTGTTTAAAAATTTACACGAGTTTTAATTCTGTTTTTAATCACACCTTGGTCGATATTCCCTACATCTGTCAGATAAGAATCGAGGACCTTTCAGTCAGACTATTGGACTTTAATGTAATATTTCAGTGGCTAAAAGCACAATGTACACAGTTGTAGGTATGTTAACCAGAGACCTGCACACTTCTTTGGACTATGCAGAGATCTACATTGTCTTGATAATGAGACACGATTAATGAGCTCATTGGAATTTTAGATTAGATCGGTAGCTTTTCTTGGAGTAGAAGAAATATATAAATAATATATTAATTATTTATTTTGGGGCATTATATTGGGTGTCTACTGATTCAGTAAATGAGTGAATCAGGATCTACATGATAATGAATTAACTTTGTTACTTATATTGTCGATTTCATACACGCTGTACAACACCATTTTGAAGCACCTATGACAATTATACCTGCTAGGGGGCGCTAAACATTTTCTTGCTGCTTAACTATTTACTTCATGACACCTTAGACAGCCATACTGGATTGGACATTATAACTCAACAGTGAAGAGCAAATATTTAATAACTGACAAATGTGACTCGTCATATCAAATCGGGTTTAAATCCCTAACAGCGATTTAAAGCACTTAAATGAACACTATCCAAGCTAGTTACTCCAGTTGTGATAGAAAAACACGCATTTTTTCTATGAAGCTGCGCTGCTGGTGAAGTTATTTTAAGGAACCCCTGGGGCATCAAAAATGATGCTAAGGGTTCCTTCTTTCATACTACATCACGGAATCCTTATTTCAATATTATAAAAACAGGATTTCTTCTCCCAAGGCCTCCCCCCCCCCCCTCCTCCTCGTGGTATCTCAACAACTGAAAAATCAAAACGGAACTTATTGAATCTAAATCTATGCAGAACTCAAACCACCCAAAATGCATTTAATACCCGATTCGATGTGATGGGTCACAAATGAACTTTGTACCGCATAAGGACCTCATAAGAATGTGTTTTTGAAAGGAGAAACAGACAACGGTGTGTAAAAACAGGATCGTAACTCAGAGTGGGAATGTACTGGTCATTGATTAACTGTCACTTTAGATGCTTGTGGGTTTTCCTGAAAACTAAAGCTGAAGCAGAAGTGCTAGTCAGTTTAATTAGACAAAAATCAGGCCAGTTTCAATTCATAAAACGAAACTGTTTCTTTTTTTTTTTTCCTCCAACTTATCACTATAGCAAAAGCTCTTTCTTTGAATTGTCAGGTATTAAGCTTTATCAAAATTCCCCCAAAACTGGGCCATCATTTTTTTAAAAAAGTGACTTTTATCATCATCACCAACATAAATTGTCCTTTACCAAAAAACACAGCAAAACTGAGCCAAAGCAAAAGGGCATCGATTCATCAGCAGTGTAAATATAAAAATAGTTTCTTCTTCTCTGGTGTCTGAAAACATCGCAAACACAGGCATGCAAGAGACACAAGCTCATCCAAGGAGACGAGGACAAGTAAAAAGCCAAATCATCCAGCACTGACCCACGCCTTCTCTCTTCTTTTCTTTTGGCTGTTTTCAACATGGCTGTTTACAGTAACATACGAAAAAGTGCATGAGGTTTCCTTTGTGCTGCTGAACAGACAAACACAAACAAACAAAAACAAACAAACAATAAAACACATTTTTGAAATGAAACTGATGCATATCCTCACTGTGCAAGAAACCCCAGACGTTGTTATACAATTGTGCTTATCATTTGCGTGTGTGTGTGTGTGTGTGTGTGTGTGTGTACATGAACTGCATTGTTTGTTTGTTTGTTGTTTTTTTTTTTGGCGTGTATGGCTTTAAGCCTTTCAATTGATTAAATCATCAGGATGTTTGACAACCCGATTGTCTGTAATGTGACGTACAGTACGTGAACATGCACTTGACCGCACAGTGAGAAAATGTCTCTCCTTCTTTCATTTCTGTCTTATTCCTTCGTTTTTTTTTTTTTTCACTTTCTTAAACAATATCTATTTAACAACATCCTTTAACGTGTCGCTCGACATCCCTGGCAGAGTGTGTGTGTATGTGTCTAAGGGTAAATCTAATTTCTCATTCCTACAGTGAGTCGCTGGTTTCCAGACCTAGCCTGGTCATGTCGGAGTGGGATAGATTGTCCTCTTCGTCTTCTTCCTCGTCCTCTTCGTCATCCTCGCTGTGGCCGCCCATCATCACTTGCTGCATGGCCAGCGTCGCTCCGTCCGACGTCAGCGTCTGCAGCCTGTCTTCTCCCACCATGCTGACTGATACCAAGGTACCTGAGCACATCAACAACAGTGAGATGGTGTCTAATCGACATAAATCCTAAACCTGTGAGCATCAGTAGAACAAATTAAGGAAGCGGTTTATAATTTTATCTTTTATCTTCACTTGCGAGTGAAAAGCCTTTCTATTTCATTCTAACTGATCCCCTCTTATTTTTCAAGTAAAAAAAACAAACAAACAAAAAAACACTGTAACCTGAAGTGAAGAAACGAGCAACACTGTGAATCTTTTAGAAATCATAAAGATAAAGTACATCTTTAAATGCTGCTTCACATCTACATTTTGCTTTAATCTCAAAAGAACACGTTGTCAACTTCCGTCTGTAAATATCACATTGTTTATTTATAACTATATGCTTGAACATACCATCTTCCATGGTAACCTGTTGCTGGGAGACTGAGGAAGCGAGGGAGTCTGGCCAGAAGCGCTGAAGTGGACGAGTCTGTGGTGCTTTCTTCTTGTTCTTCGGCACCTCCGATGAGCTGGCGTCCAGCATCGGCTGCAGGATCCGCCTTCGTGCATTTATGAACCTGACGAATCAGGGACGAAGGATTGATCCATCAGAAATTTGAGGAAAAACAGGAATTTCCACAAATTAAAAAAAAAATAAAATTCTGAAAAAACTTTTTTGACCGTGTCCTGGAAAAATTGTACAGTTATATTACTATTAGGCTAGAAAATGTTCTGATAAAAACATATGATACCGGAGAGATGTCTGGGTTTCCAACCATTATCAATACCAATACACTGTGTGATGAAGCCGATTCCAGGGAAAATACAACAGAGAATGAGGTGCCAACCACAAGCACACACATTATATACACACACACACACACACACACACACACACACACACACACACACACACACACACACACACACACACACACAATTTGGAAACACCAATTAGCCTACAGGGACTGTGGGAGGAAACTGGAGTATCTGAAGGAAACCCCAAAAAATCATAAGGTGACATGCACATGAACTAGAGACGCAATTCGAACCCACAGCCATGGTGGTGGGAGGCAAGGATGGTAAATTCTAACCCACCTGTTTTACTGCCTGTTTTTATGTAATTTTGTGCAAAAGACAGAAAAAAAGAAGGATGTCGGGCTCTTTTGAAGCAAAATGTGCTCGAGACGTTTTGCACAAAACTGTCTATCTATTTAAGTTATATATATTTATTAGATTTGATTTGCTTCCATTGCAACGCTACTAAAGAGCTCTTTTATTTGTTGACATGGACTCACCAGTTGTTGACTTGCAGCAGGGTGAGGTTAGTCTGCAAGGCAATCTGCTTCTTCTCTTCTTCTGTGGGATATGGATGCTGAGAGACAAAACATTTATACATTTAGAATCATTTCATCCGTGTGTCCACCTCACTCAATCTGGGTTTATCTCAATGTGATCTCGCACACTGACTTTTTTAATGTAAGGAATGTAATTTTACACACTTCTGGGTAAGCAGGATAAATTTCAGTGGTGAGTAGAATGAATATCGAGTTAGTGAAGGGGATCACACTATTGAACTGACCGTTGCAAATAGTGTGTACGAGTGAATATTCCTAATCGGGCGTGTACCTGAAATCCATTATCTCTTATGCATTAAAAATCATCATGGTGTGTGTCTTGTTAGAACAATGTCTCACTGTGAGATGACACACTGTTGCGAGCCTGATCCCCTCATCGCGCCTGATGACCTTTTATTATCTCCTCTAACCGTCTAGTCAGATGAGGGAGCTGACGTGTGTGATGCACGGCCATTTGTGAATGCCTGCTTCCAGCCATCATGTGTCTGTCATCCCCTTCTCAAACCTTTTTTAACTCTCTTTCTTTCTAAGCCCTGAGCTACTCTGGTGAGCTTTTCATTTGTTAGATTAGTGTGGATGTGACGGGAAAAAAAATCGGATTTATTACAGTCATGTGGGGGGAAAAAAATTTAAACCAAAAATAAAAATGCTTTAGTGCTTAAGTTCTTACTGCAAGTAAAAATATCTTGAAAATCAGCAACTATATTATTTAATGATTTAAGAATAATATATTTTACTTTCAAATCCTAAATGGTTTATCCTATTAACAAATCTGTATAGAAATAAACAACTGAAATAGGCAAAATGATCAGTCATGTGATTTGTACAATATTGCAGTGAAATGAGGGACGTTCAAGTCAAAGCAGGACTTGTGATGAACATAGATGGACATTTACAAAACACCACATTCACAACATTCTGGGAGTTATTCCCACATCCCCCGTACAGTCCTGACCTCACTCCAAGCCACATGTTTGGGGCATTGAGGGGATTCCTGGGAGGCCAGCGTTTTTCTTCTCATAACTTTATTTATTCTGCACAATCAAAAGTCCTGGTTTGACATGAACAGTGGAAAATTATGCATAATAATCAGGATTAAAAGACATCCTGAGTCAACAAGGCAGTGGATTGAAGTTTATAGCTTAATAATATTTCACTCATTAAGAGATTTTTGCGGCTCCCTTCCTCTACCCTCCTCTATATACGCAGTATATAAAAAAACTTATATATAACTATTTGACTAAATATTACATTCCCAAATAAAGGAGTGAATGCTTTTCCTTACTCCAATGTGCTGGAAGAGCCAAGAACGCATGACGCTGGTGGCGTGCTTGGGCAGGATACCCCGCTTGGTCTTAGATGAGCTTTCATCTTGACTCAGGAAACTGAGATCCTGGTTCAGCTGTAACTGGAGCTGAAGAAACAGACACACTGTGGTTTAGTTGGTGTGTGTGTACGACTCTGCGAGTGTGAGAAAACGGGTTCAGTTCTGGCCCCAAAACACTGCTGGTCTGAAACTGATCCTGCATTGGACTAATGCTCTTAACTCGAAAATAGGGAAGGAAACACAGAAAGCGTCAGGAAGATCTCCTCAACTCTGAATGTGGCCTATGGCATCATGGAAACATGGCTGCTCTCACAGTCAAAATACCACTTCACTACTAGAGTTTATAGCAGTATTTATTTTACATCCAAATTTCCATGTTTTTCCCCATTTTTGCAGCTCGAACATGCTAAGCTCAAAAACATTCCCACTTCCACTCTCAGATAATCACAGCAAAAGATGGCTTGATGTCAGGAACTTTCCTCACTATGACGACTAAAGCAGTTTAAAATACTTTATAGTTATGATTGCAATTAAAATGATATGAGAATTCATATCGGGAGGTTTCTCACATTAAAAAGAAAAGAATTTTACTGATAATTGCATTAAGGTAATGATAGAACTGACATGGTGGCTAATGTTAATGCAAACAAAACCTTTGTAAGGAAACAATACAGTTTTAACTACATAGCTTTAAAAGAATAAAAAACATCTTGACTGATGTGTAACGATTACTTTTATGCTGTAGGGAAAAAAAAAGATTAAATGTGTTCTCAAAGCCAAACGCACAAATATGTAAACTTGGTTGTTATCGTTCCAAGCTGCGCATGATGATTCAGATCTTAAACAAATGAATTGCAATGATGGAAATAAAAATCTGCATTTTATAGTGCTTAGCCTTAACAGGTTCTTTAAAAAAGTGTGTGTGTGTTTGTCACCTGTGAGTTCTGGATGCGTATTGTGCCAGGTGAGAGACCCTGGGTAACCACCTGGCCTTGTGGAGTCACAACAGTTACGGGCTGATAGACTGTGCCACCTGAATGCACACACACACACACACACACACACACACACACAGACACACACACACAGACACACACAGACACACACAGAC
Organism: Clarias macrocephalus; assembly: GCA_011419295.1. Taxonomy (NCBI): domain Eukaryota; kingdom Metazoa; phylum Chordata; class Actinopteri; order Siluriformes; family Clariidae; genus Clarias; species Clarias macrocephalus. The sequence continues at coordinate 98,100 of JAAGKR010000014.1, read as the reverse complement.
ACACACAGACACACACAGAATTGCATCACAACTTCAGTCCATGTTTTGCTAGATAGTGTAACATAATGGTGTACGAAGGACAGGTTGTTAAAGCAGCAGTGCGTCTGCTCAGAAACATACCTGACACCACCTGTGTGGGGTTTACTGCCGTCACAGTAAGGCTGCCCTGTTGTAAGGCGGATGTTGGTAGTACGATCCCCTGCGGACTCACAGTCCCAGGGACAGCGCTGGGGGTCTAAGAGAACACGCACACCCACATGCAAACACACATTAAATCTTTTTAAACACCTCTGCTAAACATTAAAGGGGCAGTTTACAACAAAGAACCATCCGCTCATAAGTAAGTTTCATGAGCTGAACAGTTGGGGGAGCAGAGTTCATTTCTATATCTATCTATCTATAAATATATATCTGTAAAATTACATGATTAGTCTATGTTTAGTAACATAACACTCTGCACCTTTAACTTTAAGCTCTATCTTTACAGGCTGGTTTGCTATTTAGTTTTCACATTAAAATATATTTATAATTAACAAAAATACGGCACATATATGGTATCATGTAGTCGACAGTATATTATGTTAGTTTTGTGCCACTAGGCCGTGTGTGTGTGTGTGTACCTGAGCCTGTGTAGGTGAGTACGGACTGGCCGGATCAGTGCTGCTCAGCAGAGTCTCGCTGTTCATCTTAGTCTTCAGGCAGGCGATATAGCGGCTGCAGAAGTCTTTACACAGGTCGCTCACTTTCTCCAGCTCCAGAAGGTGGATACGCAACACCTGAATCGCCTTCACCATCTGTTTCAAATCATTGTAAAGTACACAGGCTCCATTAGTATCGACAGTGACACAGTGCGGCAGCCCGAGTCTCGTATTTCAGGCTTTAGATGCTGTGATAACGTCTTCTCTTACAATGTCTGAGAAAGGCCTGTAATTCCTAATGGGTTTGTAAGGGAAAAAAGACGACAACAGGAAATGATGAGAGGGCACCTTTGTCTAATGAACAGAAATATCCTTAATCTTTCATGTTGACGAGTCAGGAAAAGTAAATTCAGTATCATTGCTTAAAAAGAAAAACAGTAAAGCAATAATTGTATAAAGTAAAATTTATGTGGGCGTGCATTTAATTTAGAAAATGACAAGAAAATGTTCCCTCCAAAAACAAAACAAACAAACAAGAAAGTGAAGCTACAGCATGCATTGAGAAACTGTTCATCATTATTATAAAATTGTTGCACTGTCACTGTGTCTTTCCACTTTGTCACTCGCCTCGCTTTTCTTCATATTAAATTACATTAAATTAAATTGTGTAGATTAAATAAAATAAATTGGAACAAATGTTTAACTGCAAAAGCTTAAAAAATATCTTGTTTATGTAGCAACCTCAGCAGCAACCGCATTTCCCCTCTCGTCTGTTCCAACCACTCAGCATTCAGCATCATCAGTATACTAATCACCGACCTGATCATCAGTCACCTGTTTCTTATGGATTCATGCCTTAAGTTATATTATTTAGATTTTTTTTATGCTTGATTGATTCATAGGTCACTGCATGGCTTAACAAAAAAAATAATAAATTCTCTGAAACTGGTCATGTACAGGTACTGGACTTAAAATGAGAGCCAAAACCTACTATTGTATAAGACTACATTGAAAATAAAAGAAAGTCTGACTTTTTTTTAAAGCAAAATAATATTTAATAAATGAGGGGTGCCTCAAGACTTAAGCACAGTACTGTATATATACTATTAATATATTTCATATTAATGTATTTGACCGGCCAGCTGATGAGGCCTGTTTTATAAACAGGTAATCCCCAACTTACGACCGAGCTCTGTTCCGGGAGCATGTTCATAAGTCCGATTTGTTCTTAAGTCCGACAAGGTGAGTCTTATACGCCTTTGACACGAATATACAATGTAAAACATTCCTGTCCACTTGACAAAATCTGTCCCCTTTCCCCACACTGCCATCATGTGGGAAAAAAACTTAACTGCGCCTAAGGAAATGAATCTCATACACATGTAACAGTTGTCGCTGCGCCTTTAAATCGCGAGGGGAATCCCGGACACCATTTTGTCTCAGAGCTGTTTTCCACTGTATTGGACTGTGAACTCTCCATTTCTCCCCACACTCGCCATTTTTTATCATCCTGCATCGTGCTGATTCATTGACTCATTTCTCCCACATCCCGCGTACACACACACACACATACAATATACTGGACTTTTTTATATATTTACTTACACATTGAAAATATTGGATGTAATACTAAATATTGGTATGTGGTTCACTAAAGCGTCTATTTTTTCTATGATACACGTGAGCTACTTGATTGAACTTCTGCGGAAATTTGTAACTCGAGTGTTCGTAAGTCGGGGACTACCTGTACTGATTTTCTAGCAAGTTTTGTCTCTTCATCCATTTCACTCTTCAAACGAAAAATATTATACAGAATGGTACAGAACTCTCTCAGGTTAAAATGATTTAATTTAAATTCCAATCTGCTTCCAGGCTGGCAGAAAATAACCTCTCCACTGCAGAATAAAGAAGGATATTAGATACCTGACTGCCTGACCACTGAAATGCACTTGCCCACGTGCTGTACGCTAACAGGCACTCAACATCCCATTAGAGACCCTGTATTATTAATTTATGCATGAGTAAAGATGTCCGGCCTGGCATAATTAGACTTGCCTTTGCTTATTTTTACTTAAGTTCTCACTGCTGCATGACAGAAAAAATACTTGAAAAAAAGCATGTTGTTGTTATATTAATAAATATCATGATTACAAAGCTGGAACATTTTATTGCAACCAATCAGAAGAATTCCAATATTGTGATAACAAATAAAAATTGTCAAATATAGTGTCGCTTTTGTTTCTTATTAAAGAGACAGTAGTGGAACAGAAGGAAAGTAATGAAGACTCCTCACCAGGCTGTCGAGCTCGGGGTCCTCGCTGAAGAACGACTTGCTCTCCTTATCCTGACTCCGCACAAAGTTCTGGATGTCCATGTCAAAGCTGGCCGACGTCACGCACTCGGAGCGCTGCGTGGACTGCTCACACTTCTCAAACAAAAGTGCCAGTAGGGGGAACAGGGGATGCCTGCCTCAGACATACACACACTCGTGTCTCAGAATGGACTGAAAATGATGGAATAGATTGACAGGCGGAAAGAAAGCGCCGCGAGAGGGCCTTACCTGTATATGGCGGCTTTTTGGGCCTCCATGGGTGTCTGGGGGTCAGCTGGCACCGGGCCGCTCTCCTCTTCATCCTCCTCCTCCTCTCTCTCCTCTTCATCCTCCAACCTTTCATCAGTCTCTCCAACTGAGTGCTCCTCCTCCTGCATCTAGGCAGACGAGAGACACAGACCAAGATAGAGATAGAGAGATAGCGAGAGAAAGAGAAAGAGAGAGAGAGAGAGAAAGGGAAGTTATGAGACAAATTCAAATGTACTACTGTGTTTGATGACGTGTGATGATGCTAACAGGTCCTCCAGATGCAAATCCTCGTAAAAGAGAATACAGCACATCTTTCATTCGCATTGCTCGAAGGAGAAAAACGCAGAACAAAAGGGGGTGCTTATGTTCAAGGATAAGAGCCTCAGGGGTGACATGAGGTTTACACATGCGCGCACACACACAAATAAACAGTGACATTTACACTGCCTGGGCAACTTTTTTTTTTTAAGTTGCATGCTCTAAGGTTTCGTTCAATCATCTTCAGCTTTGATTACAGAGTGATGGCCAATTTTTGTGTGAAAATGATTTAGAACCACTTTTTCACTAGCTGCGTGCTGGAATATGCCTGTGCCATTAGGAAAAAGAGAAATGCAAAGAAAGGATAACCTGGTCATTTGGTACATTCAGATCATCAACTGACTTCATTTTATTGCCACATAACGTTGCTGAGTCTAGACCTGACCAACTGAAGCAACCCCAGATAACACTGTCTCTAGAGGATCGTACAGTGACCATTACGCATGATGGGTACATTGCTTCATTGCTACCATCTCAAGGTTTTCAAATAAATGTTTGTGAAAGCAGACTGCATGTCTAGGTGCTTGATTTTATACAACTGTAACCATGGAAATGATTGGAACACCTGAATTCTATTATTTTGATAGGTGTGAATACTTTTCGCACCATAGTGTAAGTCTTTAGTCGTCGCTTAAAGATTGCCAGTCACCACAGAAATCTACAGGAAGTTCATTCCGCCACAACAGGAAACATGTCTTCCTCGATCCCTGAGAGATGGTGGGACCAGCCGAGCCGTGCTGGAGGATTGGAGGGAACGTGGTGCAGTGTGTGTGTGTGGGGTGTGTGTGTGTTGGGGGGGGCTGCTTTAAGGTAAGTGGGTGCTGGGCCATTTTTAGCTTTGTGGGCAAGCATCAGTGTTTTGAATTTGAAACAGCAGGCAGCTAAACCGGTAGAGGAAGCAGTGGTGGGTTTTTTATTTTTGGTCAGGCAGTGTAGATGTGATTCTTTGACAGAGATTTACACTTGAATTGATCTATCCAAGAATATAGTAGCCACTGAACCTTGAGTGTTCACGGGTTCAATTCCTGGCAAATTTTTTAATTCTTTAATTCAATGTACTGACAGTAGAGACAAAAAGAGCAAATAATACTAGTGCTACTAAGACTAATAATAATAATAATAATCATAATAATAATGAATGAATTAATGAAAGTGTCATTTGGGTTAAAAGTTCTTTAGAATTTCCCAAGTTAACGGTGAACAAAATAATTGTACATGTGTGTAGCCTTGGATCTAAACAAACTAAAGGATTTTTCACAATGGCATTTATTTTATTCTGTATTACATATTTTCTTCTAATACTAGAGGAAACTCTTTATGGAAAGTTTACTTTATGTAACAAATTGTTCATCGTTTTAAGAAGGGTGCCATAAAAAAGTCCTTGATTGTAATCTGGCAGATGGCACTTAAGGCTATTTTACAGTGTGGTTCTAATTAACATCAGTGGTTTCTGAAATACTTTCTTTTCCCCATCAATGCACAAGAGCACACAAAAGCATAGATTCAACTAACCTGAAAAATAACATATTCCTAATATGTGCTCACTCTAGCATTGTTGCCCATGTCATTGAACAGCGGGAAATGATCACCTGATCGCAATCTTCGCTAAAACATGGCGAGATCGTGCTCTCTCGGTGTGTCTCCATCTCTCGTATAAACTCAGGCCCATGTGATTGAAGGCATGTGACAGGGAGTAACAATAGCTTTGATTGAAAGAAGAGTTAAAAACACTGTTCTGTCAATGGTGGAAAAAGGCGGATTAGCTTTGTGTGTCCTTGATTGTCTTTCCATCACTGACCACAGTGGTTAGAGGTCCACCCTTGTTCCTGTAATTCTTATATTTAATGTCCTGAGAGGATTTCCAAGGATCTCTAAATATGAATAAATATGAAAACAATTTCTGTATTTAAAAAAAACCTGTTCAAACCAGGACATTTGATCGTGCAGAACACATTTATAAAAGTAAATTTATTTCCCTATTTCTATATTTGATCCCCTGCTACGCTAATGAACTCATGCTAACGTCCCACTAGCGCTTGGATACCATCAGTGTAAAAAGGTTCCTCAGTACGCCGGAGCCATGATCACGTCTGAAATTCCGGCCTCCCAGGAACTCCTTTAATGGCCCAAACATTACATGACAATGGTGGGTGTGGTGATAACTTTCTTATGAGTTCCTGTAACGTGCTAGTGGCAAGTTGGTAAATGATTGTTTGTACAGTTCCCACAGACAGACACGTCGCTTCTGCAAGTTGGCAACAAGTTATCTGTCGATTTTCAATGATCAGGCGTTCTTGCCTTTAAATGCTCATGGGTACGACTGCAGTGGGCTCCGAGCCACCTTGGCCAAGATAATCATTCACAGGGGAGTGGCCTTCTTTAAGATGTTTGACCTATTCAGATGTTTTACTGCGGCTAATAGTCTCATCACCGTACTGTGGTGGAAGTCTTCTGTAAATGTCAATCAGTGTTACACCTTTATTCATAAAAATTTTGCAATGATTTTTCACAGTGATTTTTCAATGACTGCCATAACATGTTCTTAATGCTGCTTTTATTGGTTTTTGCCTGTATTGAATGCCCTGTCCGTCATTTGCTCATCTTTTTAATACAGTTCTTACCAGTGCATTGGACAGGAAAAGTCAGCTTTAAAGGACTGAGAAGCTGAAAATAGAGAATCTTACAACCTACAAAATTTTAACTAAAGACGCAGAGTGGTACTGAGAGGAAACCTGGTCTGGAAAAAATCTGCTTTTAAAGGCTGGGAAGATGAGGGAGAATGAAACCCACACTTGGCAGTAATGCAGCCTACTGAATTGTAACAGCTGCTAAACAAACGAAGTAAAAAAATGAAAACGAAAGAAAGAAAAAGAAATTTGGTTTAGTTCTCATCTTCGTTGCCTGCCATGTTTTACATTAGCTTTTACCTTACCTCTGATATGCAAGTCAATTTGGACCAAGGGTGATGAGTTCACACCGAAGACCTTCCCGCTACGAGACGACTGGAATACTAGCACTGTGCTACTCTCGTCTGACAGTTTCATGCTACTTCTAGCACCATGTTTGGACGAATGCATTTCCTTTGTCTGTGATGAGGGGAAATGAATCAAAGCCTACTTGACCTATGATTGTTTTAAACTTTCTTTGATCCTTCATGTAACAAAGAGATTTGGGGTTTCAAATAAAACATACAATTATTATTATTATTAGTAGTAATATTATTATTATCCCTGGTGATGGAGGCATGTTGCTCCTCACCTGTTGATTCTCCTGAAACTCCTCCATGGACACCGACGATGGCGACGTCATCATAGTTACTGTTGCTGCTGGCAACGCTGGAGCATTCTAGCGCCAGACTTCACAACTGGAGACACACACGCGTCCACATCAACCATGCTTTATTTGCATCCAAACGAATTAACAAACAACATTGAAATATATTTTACAGTTGAAAATGTTACTGCTTCATCGGGGACAAGAGCTGTGACAGGGGGTCATGAATGCTTTTCTAAATGTAGCTTGTGAAACATAACATGGGAGCTTGAAGAGTCACTGAACTCAGGGGGAGAAGACATAAGGGCTGGGATTATTTATATAAAGCTATTGTGGTGGAGGGGGGGAGCACCGAGTACATTAGGAAACTGCCTTGGCGTCTCGGCACTGCAGTAAAGCTGTTAGCTTGGTTGCTAAACCCGAGCTTCACGAACAGGCGTAGAATATTACTTCACTTCCTGGCATTTTAAGACTAGAGCTTTTTAAAAATAATAAAAATGTATGAGCTAAATATAAATGTAACAGTATATTATACGGATTACAGCATGAACAGCGTGTTGTACAGGCGTTAGTCAGAGAGTGTTTCGCTTTCTCCTGGAGCACCAACGCCGCCATGTTTCTTCTTTACTGCTAGTGCACACTACTGTACTGAACAGTACGTCAGAGCACGCAAGGCTGCCCGAGGAGCGCACTATTCTAGCGTACTGTTTAGTATGCGGGTTTAGAAAAAAAAAAAAAAGAAAAACGAGTTTACATTTAAAATTAAAACCGTTTATTTTAAATTAAAACCGTTGATAAAAAGGTCAACAGTTCGTATCGGGCTGTTTTAACAAAAGCTAATTTAGCACCACAGACATATTTATAAATATATATTAAGGCGCGTTAAAAAAAATATATATATATATATAAAATGAGAAAACATTTTGGCGTACTTCTTGTAAACAACATATCGCCTCTTTTCGTTCTGTTCCTTTAACAGGAATAAAAGCCTGCCCATTGCCTATCAATCAAACGCAGGGACTGCGGAGTATCCCTCCCTACAGCCTAGCGCCATTCGCACTTCCACTAAAGATCATTAAGAAAAAAAAAAGAAAACGAAAAGCTGGGCCTTGCTCGCTCTGCGCTCTGGTCCTTCTCCGTCAGCACAGAAACTCGCTGCCGAAACACCGCCATGGTCTTTTCCCCCTAACATAAGCGTTAAAGCGAACCCTGGGCAGCTTTCTCCCCTCGGCCACGCGCCTTACTATGCACGCGCCCGGAGCATTTACAGCGCGAAGCCCAGATTGCCTGATTGATAGCGAGTAAAAAAAGAAGATTTTGAGTGACAGCTTACCTTAGTGCCAATCTTCGTCACAATGACAAGCGGCTGCAGCAATCGGGACCCGCAGTTGTTGCATTGCGTCACCACGCACGGCACGCAGGCCGCTCAGCTCATGAATATTCATGACGTGGGAGGAGACGCTGCGCCTCGCGGAAAAAAAGGTTCTCGCCCCCCCAGAGAGCGCGTGCGCTGTGGAATTCTGCGGGGAGCGCGTGAGGAGAACGCTCGTTGTTTGTTCACGGGGGTGCAAAAGTCTGTACACCCTTTGAGAATTCCGTCTTTAACCAGTTATGTTTAATGTGTTAGATTTCACACAGGGTTCTTCTTTATGTAACAGAAAAAGACATATAAGGAGAAATAAACAACCAGTGGTATTTATGGTGAAAAATATACATTTTATTTTATTTAAAATTCTCTAAGATAAGAGTTTCAATTTCTGTAATATTCATTTAACATTTATTTTGCATATCTCTATTGAATATCTGTTAGATAGATAGATTTACTCCGCTTATCTTTCCTTAATATTCATCATTTAAGTGTAACAAATATGCAAAAACAAGAATCAGGAAAGGAGTAGATACTTTTTCACAGCATTGCAGATAAATTGATAGAGTAGGTACAAACATACGTACATACAGTACATCGACAGGACAATATACAGTGCTTAGTAATCTTGATAATGGCTTGGTAACCCTTTCCAGACAGTCAGTTACTTTGTGTCCTTATCTGTTCCTTGATTTCTTTAGATTGTGGCATTTGGTGCGACCTTTAGTGTGCCTCACTTTGTCAGACAGGTTCTGTTTAAGTGATTTCTTGGTTCTACAGGTCTGGCAGTGAACCGGCCTGGGTATGGAGAGTGAAAATGAATTCTCACAGGTTATTCATGATTTAGCGAGTGGACAGTTAGGTTTGGATGTTTTTTTTTTACCCATTAATAAATGAAATCATCATTTAAAACCTGTATTTTATTTGTATTTACTGGAGTTATCTTTGTGTGATATTAAGATTTGTTTGATGACTTGAATGATATGTTTCAGTGTGAAAAATATACAAAAATAAATAAATATATAAATTAATTAATTAATTACAATTAAAAAAATCCAGGAAGGGGCAAATCCTTTTTTCACAGACAGACAGATAGATAGATTTATGCATATGCATACATGCATACATACATACATACATACATACATACAGCTCTAGAAAAAATAATAGACCACTGTAATTTACTCCAGAAAACATCTGGAATGTCATCAAGAGGAAGATGGGTGGTAGCAAACCGTCAAGCAAAGCTGAGCTGTTTGCTTTTTTGCAAAAACAGTGGTATGAAGTTACTCAACAGCAATATGAACCGGTGGAGAGCATATCAAAGCACAAGAAAGCTGTCATTGCAAAGCATTAACATAATTTGTTAATTATGTTAAAAATAACATTATTATTATTATTTGTTTGTTTAATTTGAGTTGTTATAGCTCTGCAAATTCTGCATGGTCTTCTGTTATTTTGATGTGTTTTGGTTATGTAATTTCCTTTAAATATATGCTCTAAATAAGAATAGGTATATGTTGAATAAAAAATTAAAAAAAACTTCATCTCACAAAACATAAGAAACTGATTATTTTGCATTGGTCTCTTTTTTTTTTCTCCAGAGCTAAACACACACACATTGACAGGACAATATATGCTCTACAAGGAAACACCATAATCAAGAAAAACAACACGAAAAATCTTTCTCAACCACTCAAGAATTTACATTCTGGGAATGAAGAGAGATCTGCATTACCACAAAGTCTTTGAAGATTAGTTAATTCCTCTGAAAAAGTTTTCTTGTATTCTGGACCGACATCAAGCAGCCCATCACAGGCCCTGAGGCACATGGCAAAGCAATAGGCTGTTTTGAAAAGTTTAAAAAAGCAAAAGAAAAGGAAAAAATAAAAGAACAGATATGCTGACTCATCAGCATTCAGGAGGACTATTTAGCATGGGGTTAATGTGAATGAGACAGAAAAGGGCAGGTGTGTTGTTTTAGTTCATGCAAATATAGCTGTGCACATTACAGGCTCCTGGTGGATAATTCTCAGATCTTATCTAGAAATAGCTTCAGTATTGGAACAAACAAGTCATTCGGTAGACAGTTTGAAAGTTTCGGTTCTGCTTTTATCACTGGTTTATTTGTATAAGATGAGACATGGACATGGAATTTGATGCAGTCTGTGTGGGAGTTTTCGAAGCAATTTCTCAGTGACTAAATGTCAACTCTCTTTAGCCGTACTGGCCATTTGCAGATTGCCTAGATCAGTTATTGTTCTGGGCTTTGCCTTCACTAGGTTAAAGAGATCAAACTGATGATTCATTCATTTATTCATCTTAATTGTCCTAGGGGGTCTGGAGCCTATCACAGGAGACTTTGGGTACATAGTATATGGACAGGGTGCCAATTCATGGCAGGGCACAGCACACACATACTGTATATACACACACACTACAGGCAATTTGAAACCGCCAACTAACCATATCTGCATGTCTTTGGACTGTGGGAGGAAACCAGGGTACCCAGAGGAAACCCACTGATCACAGAGAGAACATACACAGACGCAAGGCAGGAATCGAACCCTCGACCTTGGAGGTGTGAGGCCACAGTGCTAACCACTATGCCACCATGCTGCCAAGACCAATGATATTAAGGTATATATTCTTCTCGAAGTAATCCACGTCATTAACAGACTTGGTAAAGAGTGTTGCTAGAGTATGTCTGGCATTCTGCTTAAAATACCTACTGAACTTTGCATACGGAGAGGTGAATATTTTAAAAGGCAAGTTAGTCATGCACAGTACTGTACTCTGCCCACAAGTTACAGAAATTGTCAGGCGAGATTTCTGTACAAACTCAACCTGTTCTCTATTTAAGTGGACTAAAATAGGTTTTAATCACACAGTTGATTTTTAGCAATAGTTGATCACTGAGGCTGTATGAACGGCGTTGTACAACAGGTCATCGATCACATCCTATATCATGAGGGTTATACCTCTAGGCAGGTCCTGATGGTGTATAGATCATACACAATTTAAGCTGAATAATATTGGTACTGCATAGTGGTTAGCACTGTGACCTCCAGGATTAGGGTTCGAGTCCCGCCTCAGGTCTGTGTGGGTGGAGTTTGCATGTTGTCCCAGTGCTTGGTGGGTTTCCTCTTACAGTACGAATACATGCAGAGTAGGCACTGATCCAGAAAAGTATAAGCAGTATACAGAATGAATGAATAAGAGTAATATATCGGTATATCACCCCTTGGACTTTATCTCTTTCAGCAGGATAGTACACCCCGCGACAACACAATAATTGTTCAGGAATGGTTTAAAGAACATGACAAAGAGGGCAAGGGGTCGACCTGGCCTCCACATTCACCAGATCTCAATCTGATAATCCACGCCTCAATGGGTAACAGATGTTTTTGAAGCACAAAGGGGACCTACACAATGTGATGGCTGATCAGAGTACATTCTACATATTGTATAATATGGCATGGCAAGGTGTCCCTGAATAGAATAATAAGAATAAGAATAATGAAAATACAGTATCAGACAAAAAAATTCAGCACTAGACAGTGTAGTGTGATATGGTTCATTATTTTCCCATAACAGCATTTCTAAGACCATTTTATTTATTGAAGAATTGCATATAATAATTTCAACTATGTAATAATAATTATAACATTATAATTATATAATTATAACAAAAATCTTTATAAAATCTTTAGGAGAGAACAAAGCACTGTTTCCAAAAATGTGAGGTTTGAGGTGAAATCTTCAATATCCACCACCATGGACAAGAATAATGCTTAATAATAATCATTATCCCCAGTAAAAATAATAGTTAATACATTAACAGCAAAAAATTAACATAAATGATGGTTAAAATTAGCTTTTTTCTTCTTTTGTTTCCAGATGCAATATAAAACCTTCACTCCTCATACAATGTAAAGCAGCTTTTATAACAGCGTCCAATCTTCTTCGTTTCATTAAACCGCACACAAACAACAAGAAGACATCAATAATAAATGTTTAAGATGAAACACCGCACAGTCATGATTTATTGGTCCAACTGAGCTTTAATTGCAACGTTTAAGACAATACACTGCTTCTACATTGATAACAATAGGCTGTCATCAACATAATGATTCTTCAAGTCGTAATATATTATACTCCTTTCAAAGATTTAAACACAAACACGTACGGTACCGTCGACTCGCTGGGACTCGGTAAAAAATACAGGGGAAGAGCCTACAGGTTCATAATGTACAGAGAGAGAGAGAGAGAGAGAGAGAGAGAGAGAGAGAGAGAGATGAGGAACAGACAAATGGAAGGAGAAAGAGGTGAGAGATAACCCTTCAATGTCCTCTAAACAAAATATTCACCACAGTCGCGCGCACACACTCTCTTCACACACTCTTTACAGCTTAGTGATGCTACCATTCTCACCCCATCTAACGTATCTAAAATGCTAATGAAATGTAGAAATATATTTTGAAAAATCAGTGCCTTTGCTTTTTTTTTTTCTTCAAAGAAAACACAATGTGGGGAAAAAAATCATCCTGTCCTGATCTCTTGAAAATACACCATTTACACACATCACTTCTATGTAATACAACTTCCCCTATTCCCTAATTCTTCTGCTCTGTACCACTATATTCCATTTACAGCCCCAAAAAAACAAAAACAAAACAAAACAAAAATACTATGAAACACACCCTGATACTTCTCATCTTTACAAATATAATCCAATTACAGTGTTACCCTCTACCGTCTAACTGCTACGCTCTAAGCAAAACCAGTTTAAAGGAAGGACTGGACAGTAAAAGTAATATCTACAAAAAAAAAAAAAAAAAAAAAGTTAACATATTAGTGATACAAAATTGATCATAAATAGTACTCAGTGTTAAATAGCTTACTTTGTGTAGCAAAATTAAACCCATAAAAAGAGACGGTAGGACAAAAACAATTCCGTACTCATCATTGGCTCTGGATTTACAGCATTTCAGAAGTATTTGACACTATTAGATTAGAAGAGGAACATAATTCTGCATTAAGCAATAATAGTAGCTCTAATGATTAAATTCCAGTGGTATTTCTACAATACGTAAAAAAAAAAAAAGGAAAAACTTGGTAAAGGAATTAACTTCAGTAATCAAGTCTTGGTCACTTTGTTAATCAAATATTCACCAGCCTTCACACTTCACTTCACCTCACCTTCACACCTTCAGAATTTGAAGGTCTAGGTCATTAACCAGCAGAAGAACCGGAGAACCCTGGAGGAACCTCCTCCCCAAAAAGAAGCATCGTGGAATTAAAACACACATACAGATCAATGTTGATGATTATACATAATAGCATGATTGTGATCTTTCCCAAAACCAGCCTGCTGATTATGTGACACCTTTTTTGGAATATGAAGTAAAACAAAACAAAACAAAACAAAAAAACAACAAAAAAAAAAACCAGCACAATATATATACAGTACATCTCTCTCAAAATAAGACTGGAGTGTTTTTGCAATTTTTTTCAAGGACAAAAAATAAAATTAAATAAAACAAAACAATACAGCAAAATTCTGAAGTGAAACAATATAATGTTTTATATAAATAATAAAAAAAAACTATACACCTTCGTTATTCGTGCCTTTTATGGGAGGCGCAGTGCTTCATTCTTTTGCGTGTGATATGGAATTCATCCTAGAACAGATCTCTATCTCTGTTTATCATTCTAGAACTCAAAACCATTTTAAACCTACCCTTGAACTTTAGGCATGGTGATATTTATTTATTTTGGACTTCAACTTACATTAAAAGAAAATGCTCTAAAATAAATTCTCAATTGGAAGTGGGAATGCCGACTACAAAATAAAAGCGCTCGACTGCCATATTTGCTCAAGAACAAATAGCAAAAACAGAGCTTTGACCGTATAATTCTTGTTTTGTAAGCTCTTATAGTTGAGATTGTGGTTCGTTTGCTGAGAGTAAAATCAGCTCTTGTCGTAACTCAAACTAGTTTTGGACAGCACGATCTTTTAGGCAAATCTTTATTCCGACTTTCATTATTCTATGAACTCGACGTTTAAATCAATGTGTAATCCAGCATTTTAACAACATCATGTCTATCCGATAAATTTGCAGTCAGTGCCACGGATTAGAATTTTAAAACCTTTGACTGTAGTGAAAAAAACAAAATTAAACAAATCTCACTTGGAAGTTTAATAATGGAAGTATAAGGGCAGGTGTTGGGACAATTAAGGTTAACGTGAAAGTCACATTTTATAAAGTCTTAAGTCTTAATCAGTGCTGTGCAGCTGTATGAAAATGTGTACGTAATAGACACTTGGGATGTGACACGATCTTGCCTTTTGTTGTAGGGCTCCCAGTATAAATCTTACTACTGTTACCAGTTACTGGAAACCAGTAAAAAAAAAAAATGGTAGAAATTAAATTGTCTGTTAATTTCTGATGGTTCGTCAACCTCAGCTACACCATAATTAGCCTCCACTAGCGAGAGATAAGGACAGTGCATGTGTGATTTTAATGCTTTTATTATTTATTGTGATTCTACACAATATATGAGAAGACGCCTGACTTTAACACTTGAATATTTCTGTCAGCACTTCACTGCTGTTATAATGACTAATGAGTGCAGAATAAGGATTTAGCTACAAGAGCACTAGTAAGTTCACTAGTACGTCTGTGGTTCAGTCTGTGTTCCACCTCAGCTCAAAAGTGTTGGGGTTAAAGTCAGAGCTAAAAGCTTCTTATGCACAGGAAGATGAAAAAAAGATTAAAACATCTTTTGGCATCGTTTTCCCCTCAAAAATTGTATTTTATCTTAAAAACCTTTATTTCAACTATAATGACTACTGTTGTAAATTTTGTCTAATATCGTCACACACCTTCAACGGCTGCCCTTTTACCTCGATTCTAAGTGAGCTTAGTATTTTCATTACAGAAAATCAGACCGGACCTTCTGTCTCGTATGAGTCTCACGAGTACCCTAGCCACACTGGAAAGACGTTATATTTAGAAACAGCCTTTAAGCATCCCTTTAATTCCCATCTATAATCCACAATAAACGTGTTAGATTGAAATGGGAGAAAAATAACGAAAAAGTGAAAGATTGCTTAAGACTGTTACAGCTTACTCTGAGACTGATATCTATTCTCTTGTACCTCCTCTTTCTCTCTAACACACACAAACGCACACACATACAGGGACGAGGTGTGGGATTGTCGCGTTAGGCTGGTAACAGTACGGGAGGAAGTATGGAATCTAAGTGGAGGAGGTCAAAGTTCACGAGGGTCAGGGTTCGTCAAATAGCTGCAGGTCAAGTCTGACCACGATCTCGCCGGTCGGGACCTCGTGTAGGAGAAGCCTCTTAGTGATCGGACCTTTGGAACCCTGATCCTTTTTAATGTCCGCCAGCCGAATCTCTGTCCTACCCAGGAAGTCTGTACACGCAGAGAGGATAAAGGACAAAGAGAATTAAAGTGCATGCACATTTTAATAATGTTTATTTAAAAATAATAATGATAATAGACACTAATCAGAAACACAGTACTGGAATTAAACCAATAATTAATGTTTAATTTAACTGAACTGGCATTAGAATAAATAAATATATAGTTTTGGAGATAAACATGTTTACATATTAGGAATATGTACATATTACGCATATTAGTTGTTTGCTTTTGTTATTGATTTTATTATATTTGGATGAAAGTTAAATTTTTATTTAAAAAATAATGTTTAATATTTTTAATAAGACAACATTCAAATGTAGAATTCCGTGCTTTATTTAAGCAATATCACATGAGAGGGAGTGCTGTTGTACTGAATATCAGCAAGGCTGTGATGAGGGCGCATAATACTGTACATCGAATGTCAACAGATTATTATTTGTTTGTTTATTTATTTAACCAGTTATTTTGCTCCGCCAATACGTACCTTTCTTCGAATGATGGAAGTAACTAACCATGACTGGCGGCTACCAACAGTATAATTAACAGGATTTAAATTTGTTGTAAACATTTCCTGATACGATGTAGCCGAAAGGTGAGGAGAATAAACCATGCAGGTGGTGGCTAGTCCAGAGAAACCTACGAGATATACTTTCCACTAGAATATCGGTTAAATTCTGGAGTCTCTGGGTTGAACCCATATAGAGTAAAATAGAGAGCTAGTGCACCAATTAGTGCCCTTGATCAGTGAATTTGGGATTCAGCCTCGTTTTAGAAGCTAGTTAGCTATGTAGTCCGTGCTGGCTGTGAACGGAACAACACTGACGGTTCAGAGGATGTCTGGAATGACTTAGAAGAAATTACTAAGGAGACAAAGTGATGTGCTTTCTTAGACTGGTGTTGAATGTGGGTTTCTGCTCAACCATGCTGGCAAACCGACAGTTGGTGTGATTAATGATTGTTAAAACGCCTGTAACACAGGGTGATGGTTATAGTTTACCGTCCCAGTGCTGTTACCCTCTAGTATCATCAGTCGTCCAATAAGATTGCTCAGTTGGAACTAACTGTTGTATATTAGTTTTCTAATGTGATCAACTGACTTGTTCCTTTGTGCATGGAAAATTTCCGAAATGTTAATTAGGGGAAAAAAATAAAAGTTATAGAAAGTACATATAGTAAAGAAAAAGTTTTTAGTATTCTGCCTGATTTTAAATGAAATACTTGTTGTGAACAGTATTTAAAGATGGAGTGATGCCTTGCCCCCATGTACACAGCTATTTTTAAACCCCCAGCCCTCCTTTTTTTAATCCTTCATGTACCTTTTATAAACCCCATTAACAGACTTTTTGTATAACTCCTTCAAGGATGAAGAAAAATTTATTTTTTTACTTTTAACGTGTGGACACTAAAGTTTCTGGCTTGCACGATTGTGTACTGCATGTGCCGTATCATCTCTCGTGCTGGACGTCAGAAATACTTTTTTCAGTATTTCAGTTTTGTTTTGGTTTTATGGTTAGAGTTACATCACTGCCTGTTGGGTTGGCATGAACAGACATTTGTGTTGTCATGTGAAGAAGGAGAATTATTTTATTTATTTATTTATTTTTTAAATGCTCATGTACAGTATGTGTGGACTAGGCCTAAAGAATGTAGGATCATGTTTGTGTGACTCACCATCAGGTGAGAACTGATCCCTCTCGAACACAGTCACACACAGGACATCCTGTTCCAGGTCTTTAATAAAAAACTGGCAGTTAGCGTTCCACTTGGGGTTTAGTGTGTCCTGTACCGTCTTAGTGATGTGACACTGAGAGCCCATCGTCACCTCACAGTATGGATTACTCTTACCTACACACACACACGCAAAAGACAGACCAACAGGATTATACACACGCACACAAACAGTTCTTGAGAGAGAGAGAGCGAGAGAGAGAGAGCGAGACCTACCATGAGATCGGCAGGGTTTCAACTCAATTCCTTCTACAATGTTGACCATCAGCCTGCCGATACCTGTAGCTCTCTGAGACCGCACTACACACACACACACACACACACACACACACACACACACACACACACACACACACACACACACACACACACACACACACAGATTAACGCAGGTTTAAATCAACTAAATGAATATACTGACATTAGGTTTAACATGTCTACGTGAAGTCTAATATTAGTTCAACATCTGATGCAATGAAACTCTCTTCTTTTTTTTTCTTCTTTTTTTTCATCTGCCTTTTCGGTACATACACTATATTATACACAAAAGTATTCGCTCCCCTGCCTTTCCATATACAGTACAGACCAAAAGTTTGGACGCACCTTCTCATTCAAAGAGTTTTCTTTATTGTGTTCTTTAGCCCAAACGCGTCTCTTCTGCTTGTTGCCTGTCCTTAGCAGTGGTTTCCTAGCAGATATTCTACCATGAAGGCCTGATTCACACAGTCTCCTCTTAACAGTTGTTCTAGAGATGTGTCTGCTGCTAGAACTCTGTGTGGCGTTGACCTGCTCTCTGATCTGAGCTGCTGTTAACCTGCGATTTCTGAGGCTGGTGACTCGGATGAACTTATCCTCCGCAGCAGAGGTGACTCTTGGTCTTCCTTTCCTGGGGCGGTCCGCATGTGAGCCAGTTTCTTTGTAGCGCTTGATGCTTTTTGTGACTGCACTTGGGGACACTTTCAAAGTTTTCCCAATTTTTCAGACTCACGGACCTTCATTTCTTAAAGTAATGATGGCCACTCGTTTTTTTCTTCACTTAGCTACTTTTTTCTTGCCATAATACAATATCAACCTCTTTGAATGAGTAGGTGTGTCCAAACTTTTGGTCTGTACTGTATATGAACTCGAATAACATCCAATTCTTAATCCATAGGGTTTAATATGATGTTGGTCCACCCTTTGCAGCTATAACAGCTTCAACTCCTCTGGGAAGGCATATTAAACCCTACGGATTAAGAATTGCTCAATGAGAGTTACTCAAGTTCATATCCATGTGAAGGCAGGAGAGCGAATACTTTTTTGGCACAAACCTGTCTCAAAGACTTCACTAAGTTCTTTAGGAGAACATATGATGTACAGAATGTATAATAGATTTTCACTTTGCTCTGTCCAGCACCTTGTGTACATCATAACCAGTATATCATATAATCTCATATTATATAATAAAACACATGGCTGTGCACTATTGTTTTCTTTGCACTAAGATAACACACAACTCACCCAGATAAGCCTTCTCCCTTTTCTTCTTCTCTGTCTCAATAAAGAGCTCTGAGGCAGCCTTGATCTTCTGTACCCATGCGGT
>JAAGKR010000014.1:21239-79138 GCA_011419295.1 Clarias macrocephalus | reverse complement strand
TCCGCAGCAGAGGTGACTCTTGGTCTTCCTTTCCTGGGGCGGTCCGCATGTGAGCCAGTTTCTTTGTAGCGCTTGATGGTTTTTGTGACTGCACTTGGGGACACTTTCAAAGTTTTCCCAATTTTTCAGACTCAAGACTTTTCATATCAACCTCTTTGAATGAGAAGGTGTGTCCAAACTTTTGGTCTGTACTGTATATGAACTCGAATAACATCCAATTCTTAATCCATAGGGTTTAATATGATGTTGGTCCACCCTTTGCAGCTATAACAGCTTCAACTCCTCTGGGAAGGCATATTAAACCCTACGGATTAAGAATTGCTCAATGAGAGTTACTCAAGTTCATATCCATGTGAAGGCAGGAGAGCGAATACTTTTTTGGCACAAACCTGTCTCAAAGACTTCACTAAGTTCTTTAGGAGAACATATGATATACAGAATGTATAATAGATTTTCACTTCTGTCCAGCACCTTGTGTACATCATAACCAGTATATCATATAATCTCATATTATATAATAAAGCGCATGGCTGTGCACTATTGTTTTCTTTGCACTAAAATAACACACAACTCACCCAGATAAGCCTTCTCCCTTTTCTTCTTCTCTGTCTCAATAAAGAGCTCTGAGGCAGCCTTGATCTTCTGTACCCATGCGGTCCTGACAAGAACAATCCAAGATCAGATCTTAACACACGTCAACATGGCGCTATCCACTAAATGTTTCATGGCTCCATTAGTCATGCCCTAACACTAAAAACAAAACCAGCCAGAAAAAAAGGAGTTCTGTGCTTTATCTTGAACTCAACCGGGTTGTATAATTTATTATTATACTTTGCAGTTCCTAATAATACAGTATAGAGCAGACTGAGGTGATGAAAGATGCAGTGTGTGATTGCATGTATAAGGTTGTATGTGTGTGTAAACCTCTCATTGATGCTCTCTGCTCGTATGGTGTACACTCTGTCTATGTGGGATATGTGAAAGATGGGCTCGTCTCCTGAGGGATCAGTAGGGAGCTTCACTAAAACCTCATTCAGGAAGATGGGCTTTAAGGTGAGAAAGAAAAAAACAAAACAAAAACAACCAATAATTCAGTCAATCAACATTTAAACTCTTTTTTTTCTCTTGGCTTTTAGGAGTTCATTCTGATCATCATAAGAATCTACGCACACAAACACTAATCATGTGAGGGTTAACATTTTAAACAATAAAAAGACTATTCATTGTGAAGCATCTCCTTCGGAAGGGCAACTGCATGGTACAAAGCACTGGCAAGATCCTAAACCAAACCGCACCGTTTTATACATGCGATACTGGAGGTGGGACTTGGCGCTGAACACTTTGTCGGAAGCCGAGGAGCCCAGCGGCCGGGTGATCTGCGTCAGGAGCAGGAAGTCGTTGAAAAGGAAGCCGAAGAGCTCTTTGTTGCTCTTGGCCTTGTAGAGCTTCCCGCTGTGCAGGAACTTGCGAGGGCCCAGGCAGTTGGTCACCGAGTTGAACACCAGTTGCTGAAACAGAAATATGACAAGTATCGTGATTTAAAGTTATATAGAGAGTTATATTTAGAAATATCAGTACAGTGAACTTTTTTTTTTAACTTCAATATCATGCAGAATTTGCTGAGCTTTAATAGCTCAAAAAAACAAAAAAACAAAATGCAAATCATTTGCAAATAATGCTTTGGGTAAATAACATTAAGAAATCCAGTATTTGGTGGAATAATGACCCTGATTTGCAATGACAGCTTTCATGTGTTTTGGCTTTCATGCTCTCCACCGGTTTTTCACATTGCTGTTGAGAAACTTTATATCACTGTTTTTGCAAAAAAAAAAAAAAAAAAAAAGCAAACAGCTCAGCTTTGCTTGACGATTTGTGACCATCCATCTTCCTCTTGATGACATTCCAGATGTTTTCTGGGGTAAATTGCAGTGCTCTTAAATTTTTTCCAGAGCTGTATATATTGTTTTTTTAAACAAGTAACTCTAATTAAAAGAAGGAAAAAAAACTTGGGTGCATTCATTTATAAGGTACATTTTTTAGAAAGTTAAAATAATAATAAATAAAGTAAAAACCTATTATGTAAAACGTGCGTTGCAGGGAGATATTACGTTTCCTTTTTTCCATTTGAAGAAAGGATTTTTTTTTTTTACCAATATAAAAAGATTTCATGGATAATTTCATACCAAATCCTAAATACTTGGAGTATCTGGTTTATATAATTTCTTTGTTACAGCCTTTATAGCAGCTACTGGACATTTAGCGTTCCAAAGAGACGTTTTGATATAATATCTAAAAATGCTGATTTGAAATGGTGGAAACACAAAGTTCATTTAAGATTTAACAATAATCACGTTATATTCGGTCCTTCAATACTTATATAATAATACTAATACACGGCATACTGTAGGTTTTGATATCAGTGAGAGAGGTGAGAAGAGCTGTGATTGCCTTTGTTACCTCAGACAGACCCTCACACTGCACATGCGCTTGTATCCACTCCAGGCGGTCCGAGTTCTCCTTCTCGCGCACGCCTTCGTTCACCTGCGAGCAGAGCTCCTCTGCCTTCTCCAGAGCCTGCCTCAGGTGGCTGTGGTCCGGGTGGCTTTCCGGGGTGTTCTCGAGAATCTAATCATGAACGTTAGTGAGGAGGTGTACATGAAGACTTTACTCTCAGGGAAGAAATAAAACAAGAACATGGGACGACGACAACAAAACTGAACGAATGTCAGGAAACAGTGGCACTTAAAGAAGACAATGATGTGTCTAATAGAGAAGGTTTTATAGCGAAGGAGCATGTTTTTATATTCAAATGAATAGCGCGATTTGAAAAGCGGTACTTCTTTGAGTGAATCAGACACTAAGAATGCTGCACAATTATGAGAGAACAATGGCCGGCAGATTGTTAAGTGGCTCCCAGCACGCGTATGTGTGTGTACTTACATTTTTGATGATAAGAGGATAGCGAGTGACTCTCTGCATAGGTTTCAGCAGGAAACTAGACAAAGGCATTCCTTTACAGCGAGGATCCATGGCTAACCTCTGGAACGCACAAACAAGCCCCCAACATTTGGGGGTTTTAATCTCAGGTGGAAAAAATAAACTTCTTGCCATAAAACAATTTGACTCCACAGGAATGCAAATGACTAAGCCAGCCTGTTAGCCAGGTTTGCTGTCACCTTGACAAAGTCCTTGAAGTCGGGGACCTCGTCCGTCTTCTGCTGGATGAGGGTAGCACCGTTGAGCTGGCAGCTGCAGAAGCGGATATAGGGCTGCATGTGGGGCAGTTGTGCTGTCAGTATGTCACCGATCATCTTCACAGGCATGTGCTCGCCCGACATTTTCTTTCTTACCCGCAAGGCCCTGCGGGACAGGAGACGGATTCAGATGAGAGTCAGTAGGCCCCACAGTGTGAGTGAGATTTTCAAAAAGGTACAGGATTTAATTCATGCGAAAAATCAACTGGTTCACTCCTTAAGTGAGAGCGAATAATTTCTATATAGAATCAGATTCATGGAAAATAAGTGAATAACTCGACTGGAGGCTTGACCTAGTCAATCAAAGTGGATTTAACATGGAAGGTTCTTTAGTTCAAGAATGAAGCAGCAGAGATCGTACTTCAGCAATTTGATGTTGCACATGATGAGCTCCTTCCAGTTAACAAAGATCATGGCCACCTCCTTCTCGGTCAGCAACTCGGACTCCAGCAGAGGCTTCTGGAACGTCTGTGGGAAAAACAGGCGAGGAACCATTAGCCTAGGATTTGACTAACAAGTCATGAGTAAATTTGCAATTTCGTGAGGGAAATGCAGCATGAACAAGGAGATGAATGAGCGGAGAAGAAAATAGAAAGGGTTAAAAAAAAATTTTTTTTAAAGGAGGTGCAGGGAAATAAGTGAAATAAGTAAGAAAGGCCAAAAGGGAAAGAATAGGATATAAGGATGGATGGGTTAATAGAAATGTGGAGGAAGGAAGTAAAGAAGAGGGAGAAAAATAGAAAGAAAGGAAGAGGAAAGAAGTAAAAGGAAGAACCGAATAAAGAAAGAAAATAAAACAAAAGCTAATAAGGAAAATAAGGGAAAGGATGAAGGGTGGGAAGTAAAAAAAAAAAAAAAAGTAGTCATTAAAGTAAAAAATAAAATTAATTAAATATGAAAAATAAAAATAAAGTGAAAAGTACACATGGATAAGAATGAATAAGAGGGAGAAGTGGAACAAAAAAAACTCAACAAAATAAGAAACCAACTTAAAGGAGAGAAAATGTGGAATGTGCAAGGAGTAAGAAGAGGAAAAAAATAAAGAGGGATAAAGAGAAGGAAAAAAAAAAAGATAAAAATAAAAATACGGCATTCATGGTGGGCCTACAGAGCACATCCGCCCTGAGATTTAATGCAAAGCCGATGATTGGCTGGCTGGAAAACACACCGAGACATCATAAAAATGGCATTTCAAACATACACGACCGCTCAAATGTTTGGGATCACTTGCAAATTTCATTGGTTTTTGTTTAGCAATTTATTTTTTTACATTCTACAACAGTACTGTACTGGGGATTTCAAAAGTATGAAATAACACACATGGAATTAGGTAATCAAGTAACAACAACAGTCAGTTGATATTTTAAAATATGAAGGTCAGTTATTGTGGAATAGTTTGTGTAAGAACAGCATTGTGTCAAGTGCATTTGCGAAATCCATTGAGCACCAGGATGAAACTGGATCTCATGAAGACCTTCCCAGGAAAGTAAGACCGAAACAAGTTAATTTAGGGTTACCAGCCTCGGGAATCACCAATTAACAAACAGCACCACAGATTAAAGCCGTTATGAAGGCTTTAAGAATCATAAGCAGCAGATACATCTCAATATCAACTGTTCGAAGTAGATTATTGTGTATTTTGGATGCCTTCAGCATTGTTTAACAGTGTAGAAAGAAATAAAAATACATAAGGAACTAACATGGAGTTTGAAATGACCCCAAACTTTTGAGTGATAGTGTATTTTGAATGAAATGAATGTTTAATTCTGAATGATGGAGACTGATTTCAGACCTAAACAGTGTTAGGACACTAACTGGGTTCCTTTAATTGTTGCGAGACTGCATGTGGAGTCCTGATGATGCCACAAACATCTATAAATCCTTGGGTGCAAAAATGGCCATGCTAAGAGCAACCAATGATGTTCGTCTTGCTCCCGTGGACATGACCATGACTCTAACTAATCGCAGTTGTTGATGAGGTTCTGTGTGAGGAAGAGGACAGATAGTGCTTCACATGTGTTGGAAGTTGTAGGGTTCTCTCTCGCATGAAGTTGGAAGCAAGGGAGCATCTTGGATGGTGAGTGGGAATTGACAAGCAACCAAATTTGGGAGACAATCAGAGGAGGAAGACAATTTGTGGAAGTAGATGAAAGAAGTTGATGAATTAGTTCCTTGTAAGCATTATATGATGATGATGGATGCCGTAAATTAGAAGACATGACATTTGGCTTAAACATTGTCTTTTACATTCGTTCTTGTTAATTACTAAGCAGTGCTGGAGAATCTTCCGCACAGAAGCGTCTCCGATCTTACCTCAGTGACTAACTGCAGGTCGTTGACGTAGTTCTCCTCGGTGATGATGAGCTCGTGGATGTAGCCCTGCCTTTTCCTCTCCATCGGGGTCAACATATCCAGCAGGTGGAGGTCGGCGCACCCTGCAGACAGGGTAAAGGTCACTACCGTCATCCCCTTGGTGTACTATACTAAAAGACATGTGTGTTAGGACTGAGTGAGCATTGAACAAATATTTAGCGTTTAACTTTTCGGATTCGGATCAAGTGTCTCAATAATTGTTGTACTTAACACAGCAATATTATACATGTATTATAACATGTTTAAAGTTGACATACAAAAGTGTTATATAGATAGTGTAATAGATATGAACAACAGGGAACATGTTGCAAATTAAAGACACCATAGTTGAGGTAAAGAAGAATAAAGAAAGTAGACAAGTGCACCATTGCCATGGAGTTCTTTAATGGTTACACGTTATTTTCTATAAACGTAACATGCCACTTTTATTAAAGCTAAGGATCGGATATGATGTTCAGTTGTACATTCGTTTTTTTTTTATTTTATTTATTTACTTGTTTCATAAAATGCTGCAATAACCATGTGCAACGCATTTGGATTTGTTGTCTTGAGTGTCAAAAACCAAAAGAGGGGAAAAAAAAGAAAAGAAAAAAAAATTTAATGGATTTCATGTACACAGACAGTATGACAGACCGTAAAATCAAACAAGAAGCCTGCTGTGCTTCCAGAGTCCAAGTCCGCACAAGTGCACCAAAAAAAACAAACAAAAAACAAAACAAAACAATGATCCAAGCTGAATCGAGATTAAGGACATGATGGACAGTCCAAAGAGTCCACAGTGAGCAGCACACTTTAATACTTTTACACCAAGTTGTGTGTGTGGGGGAGTGGGGAGGGCATGGGGAGGGGGTGATAAAACAACATCCCATTAGGCTGATAACAGAAATAACATTTTCAGTTCATTCAGATATTACAATACTGTTGTGTGATATAAAACAAGCAACAAAATCATAGTTGATATGGTACAACCAGTACAATAAAGTTTAAGCATAAATTAATGTCATGCCTTTCTTAACAAGAAAAACAAACAAACAAAAAAATGCAAACAAAAACAACATCGGTTTACAAGCGCTAAGGACTCGCTCTTATCGTTATACTCAATCAGCTGTAAACATTTAAATTCATTACCATTATGATTAGTAAGTGTTACTTTTTATTTATTTTTTAATATTGTATAATCATAATTTGTTCACTTGTATCTATGTGGGTAGGGTTTCAAGCTTCACAGCGACGTTCATTTCGTTTCGTTCAGAGTTTAGTGATGTGGATTTCTAGCTAGTTCCATAATTCAGAATAGGGAAAGCAGCACACATGCTTTTTTCCCCCCCTGAATGCTACGGATTACAATTTCGGATTGTTATAAAAATAGAATGTAGCCGTCTGTTTAAGCAACTTCACACGCTCTCCACCTTGACCAGAAAAATAATCTCAGGAAAAAACAAAAAAAACAAAACGAAAAACAACTGTATATAAACAGAGGAAATTATAGATACAAAACTTTTCAATCTACACTGCGAAACAATTATACAAGAAATTAACATGTTGAAGCCTCTATGGGAGACTGCAGTCTTTACATATGTAACATAAAAAGGAGAGAGAGAGAGAATATGACATTCACTACCATTTGCTGTACCAGTCTCCCTAAATGGCAGTTGTGCAGTATTTGGTTTGTAACACCGTTCTATCAGCCCTGTCACACAAACACTGTGAACGAAAGAAGTGAACTAAACAAAACAGTGAAACACTCACACACACTCACTCACTCTCACACACACCAACCAACTACAACCACAAGACCTGCTCATCCAAGGTTCGAGTATGAACATGTGACAAACACGTGACAACATGCGACTGGATGAATGGAGACGTCCCATCCTGCCCATCAATAATCACTGACAGCACCTAGGTCTTTTTTATTAATAACACACACATACATAGTATCATGACGAGGACCCAGGTAGTGTTGTGTTTTAAATCACTTCGATCAAACAGTGAATATTTCCACAAACATACGAGTGAAAGAAATACATATTTACCATTAATTTATAAAAACAAACAAACAAACAAACAAACAAACAAAAAAACAGACAAATACGTGGTGTCGTAAACCCACTTGAGTTTGTATGACAGGTATGATATGACAACAGGTCAGTCATGACACATACGTATAATGTTCACCAGGTCACCGGACATGAATAGTGGGTCTTTCTGTGGTGCTGTGGGTCCAATGAGGGGTTTGGGGGTGGGGTGAGAGGTTGGGGGGGTGGGGGGGGAGTAAGGTAGGTAGGGCTTGGAAGGAACTGTTAGTGAGTGGGTGGAGCTTAATATCAAATGTTGGGATGAGCCTAACGGCAAATGGTTGTGATTTTACTTGCATTAGTGAAGCTATAGAATAAGATCACAGAAAGCCACAAAAGGACCCACTATCCAGCACCCACACATATGGTTATAGTCCATATATATATTTATATATAATCAAAGGTATGAATTTATTCAGTGTTAAATTAAGCATTCTGTTTAAATGCAGAGAATGCTGCTCGGCAATATATATTTATATATATATATATTTTTTTCTTTTGCACGTGTCTACGTTTCTGAATACTGAGCTTAAGAACTGCAGTAAATCGGGATTCGTTTCTTCTGGCCACAAAGCCAGCTGAGAGGGGCAGTCACATGACCAATGTGAGGGGGGGTTCCATCTCCCATCATCCCGCTGGGCAGTGTATAGGGGATAGTGGGTCGCTTTGAGGACTTTCAAGGCTGAGTGGGAAATGGGCAACATAAGAGTCCTAGAAAGAGGAAAACACAGCACATAAGCAAAAAAACGGAGTAAAAAATAAATAAACAAACAAACATAAAAAAAGAAAAAAAAGAAATTGGGTTTAAAACAAAAAACAAAACAAAAAAAGGATGAAAAAGATACCCACAATGTGCAAACAGTACAAGCTCGGGAAGACAAAGAATGAACACAGGAGGTCTTCAAGACGTCACAACATGCAGGTGTGAAGACGTAAAGAGAGAGAGAGAGAGAGAGAGAGAGAGATAGAGAGAGACAGAGAGACTGCACTTTTACACTACACGACATGCAAGTGAGGAGATGCGAGAGACAAGAGGGAGGGGAGTGTTATATTAGTGTGGTCAGTTAAAGAGGATCAGACACAGAGCAAAAAAAAAAAGAAAAAACTTAAACCAACTCTCTATAAAAGGTCAGAGTAGGTCCTTAAACCCTATGGACATTTCCTTACAGAGATCTTAGACGCTATTAACGTTTTATGCGCTTATGCGTTCTGGTAGAACTGGATCAATCAAACTGATTTACTTTTATTTCGTTTAAATTGAAAATGTCACAAGTCACAAAAGTCGTCAGTGTTTACAGTGGGCAGGATAGAGAGAATTAGTGTGTGAAAGGTTTCAGAGGGACAGAGCATGAAAGAGACAGAGAGAGACAGAGAGAGAGAGATAATGGCTGTGTTCATACAAAGAGCTTAGATCTCAAAGCATGGGCGTAGGAAACGGTTTCCGCTGTCTAAGTCGCTATATATTTTTATTTCAGATTTTTGTTTTTTTTCCCCCCCTGTGATTTGGTATGTGGAGCGCCTCGATATTAGAAAAAGTGCACGACAATTACAGTAACCACGGCTTACAAAATTATTGGCACCCTGGATGTAATAGGTGTATATAGTTCGCATGGTGCTTGTTTAGAAGTTTAGAAGAACAGAAAGTGCTTAAATTTTTTCTCTTGTTGCAACATTTACAAGCTGCTTGTTGTTATGAAAGTGTTCAACAGCTGATTTTGAAACCTGACAACCACAAGAAAAAAAGAGAAAAAAAAAATCTCACTAACTGCTGGATCAGCATTTAAAAAAATAAAAAAATAAAAACCTCTGACTGTAATTGCAATTCCAAGGAAAGTGAACATGGCTTTGAAGGAAAAGGCCCAGTTCTTTGGATTTGTTTAAAATACTAAAAATACTACAGGTGGCATTAATTGTGACAGTTTTGAAAAATTCTGTAATAGAAAAAAAATTAATATAAAGGTCTTTGTTTAATTAGAAAATGTAATTTATTGTACATGGTGTTTATTTTATTTTATATAATAACGTTTGCATGTGCCAATAATAAAAAAGGTGCCAATAATTTTGGAGGGCACTGTAGCAACAAAATGGCCAACAAGTTTTTTTTTTACTTTCAGTAACGTAATTGAATATAATCAGAGCTAGCCAGATGACTTTTAACTGCTCTAATCAGCCTGCGCATGCTGTTATATTATTAGAACAACCAACATGGATATGCGAGCAAATGGGCTTACAGTTTGGGAAATAAATAAATAAATAAATAAATAAATAAATAAGTAAGTAAATAATTTGGTCAGGTGTAATTTTAAAATAAATCCAATTCACCCTGCTGTGAGAACAAAGCCACTGATAGTTAGGGAAAGAAAGAAAGAAAAAAAAAGAAAAGAAAAAAGGAGAAAAGAAAAGAGAAAGTGCTTTTATTCATACTCACATTGCTGGCTGGGGTCTGTGTCGGTGGTCAGTTTGACGTAGTTGGAAGGGAAAAGGCCGATGGAGCCGTTCAGTTCGCCTTTCCACCAGTCAGGATCCTCCCTGCTGAGCACGTTGATGATCTGCCCCTTCCCGAAGGGCAACTCGTCATCGTTCTGAGCCGTGTAGTCGTACATGCCGATCACCTGGCATACTGAACACACATTCACAGAGCAGACCCGATGAAACACCAAACATCTGAAGAACAACTCACTCTGATAAAACTCTGAAAAAAGGTCACATTTACTTATTAGAGCATTTTACATAAAACAAAACAAAAAACAGACACGAGACATGAGCGCAAGACAGGGGACACATTCTGGGGGCAGAGATTGTTTCATCATGACTCTAAGGAGAGATGACTAAGAAATAGCACAAAGTTTCTACTGTGGTTAAACTACAAAGATTTATCCTAATACAGGATATCATGCTGCAGATGTGGCTGTGGTTTCCAAATTCCTTATGCCTATTTATTTTTTTTATTATTGTTTCGCATTTTCTATTATAGTAGTCTCCACGCTTTAGGAGTTGAGTGAAACGCCTTTAAAAGCCAAACAAAGAAAGAATTAATTGAGCCGATAATGCCATTTGATGTTTAAATTGCTAGACTGTTATAAATGAATGTACGGCACTGCTGTATAAATAATATCAGCACTGTGTATCAAATAATGCTACAAAAAAAACAAGCTCAGAGTGCGTGAAGTCGTTTCAACACATCGGGTTTAAAGGGGTAATTATCAGCAGGCCGTTGGTTTGAACACTGCGATGAGCTTTTAACTTGTTCTGAGCGCTCCACTGCTTCCCAATTAAAGACATACAGAGTGAAACTAAGATGCGAGAAAGATTGCACAGACTTTGATTCAAAAGTTACAAGGTAAAATAGACTTGAATACGGTTTGAGTTAACAGGATAATACAGCAAATAATGTGATCTGCGGCGCCTAAGCATTTATTTATTTATTTATTTATTTATCTATTTATTTATTTATTTATTTATTTAATGATCATCATCTTTTTCTTAGGATTTGGATGCATGATTTTAGCAGACGAAAAAAAAAATTAGAAAACAAACTAGAAAAATAAAAACAATAAGTTGTGAGAACAAAGCCAGTTCCATGCTTATACCACTTATAAGCAAAAGTCAGTTAAAAAAAAAAAAACTTCTTCTAACATCTGAAAACTGACCAAAGACAAATAATCTTTCAGTGCTTGGAGACCTAACCATTGCTCGTTACGTTTTTGTGAGTGGTGACTGTACCTGCATTTGGTGTGGGCAGTTTAGGCGGAGTCGGCTCAGTGGGCGTGGTCTTACTGGTACTTGGGCTTAAGAGTTTCACATAATTAGCCGGGAACCAGCCAATCTGACGCTTCTTTCCTCTGGCCTAGTTTTAAAAGAGAAAGAAAAAAAAATTGCAAGAAATCATTTTTAAATAAATCAGATTTAAGACACATTTTGGTCTCATTCTATCTAAGGAAAGAATCTTGTGCTGCATTTTTCTTGAAACCTTGATTCCTAGATATCTCCAGTTTTAATTCCTTGCACCTAAATCTATCAGCATTGCTGGTTTGCAGATGCTTGTTTTGAGCTGTTTTTAAAAGCATGTTCAACCAGGCTTTAGTTAGAGGTTTGTTTAAACAAATTAGAAGTTTACTTTCAGATATACACAACGATGATGAGCAGGATGAGTAACTGGGTATGAAGCATATCTTATAAGGCGTGCTTATTCAGTGTTTATATGATTCATCAAAAGTTAATGTTGGAAAAAGATCAAAACTGTCAGATGAGTCAGAATGCTCATCCTCGCTCTATCTCTTGCTATTTGCGTAGGAAAGAAAGACAGAAATAGTGTGCGTGTGTGTATTCACAGTGCATTAATTAAAACAACACGTTTCCACTAGTGATGGACTGATTTATCGGCATCGATTGATATTCGCCCAGTTGACTGGCATTGGCTTAACGGCAAATAAATTGACAGACAAAATATATTCTGTACTATCTCACTGTTCTCCTAGAAAGATCAGCAGCATGTAGTTTGTGAGACACGTTCCAGTGTTTCAGGCACTACAAGCAAGAATTATATATTTTTGTTTTTCTAATCACTTGAATCTAATATTATCTATATTTCATTAAAGTTTTTTTTTATGTTTGTTGAGCTATGTACATATTGAAAAATTCTTCCTGAGTAGGTAGCTGTTTAGGAAAAAAACAAACAAAAATATTTTGGTAACAAAAACATCTGTGTCTTGGCACAATCACACAAACGATTAATTCAAACTAGCGGTATCTACTCAGAATTTCTCCCAGAAGATCTGTGCAGTCCTAGTAACCAATTACATGTTCTCTGCACTGTTCAATTGCAAGCACTGCAGTGTGCTTGTGACATCATATCTAATTAGGATGATTTAATGATCACATGATGGTGTTCCCTATTGTCATTGTATTTTCTGAAATCATATCCAGTGTATTGGGATTGTACGCACATTAGGATTCAATTTCTAGTTTACTCTAATGTCACTGTAACATGGCAATAAATAAAATAATATATAAAATATGAAATGCTAACAGTGACCCAAAATACACACTTCTTCAAACATTCAATATAATCTGATGTCCGTATGTTTGTGACCATAACAACACTGGACCTACTGGAAGTCGGGCGCGGTTTCATACAGTGGACGTGAGTACGGTTCATCGAGATTCACTGCGAGTTTTTTGCAGTTTTGGTGTAGTGATTACGTTTCCAATCTTTCCATGTGCAAAATGAAACGTTTACACTTTTTTTTTTTTGTCTCACCGCGAGTCAAACCGTCTAGGTGAGATAGGGGTGTAACAGGAAAGTCTCAAACAGACAGCAGAGCACTGTGTATGCACGTGAAATTAGAGATAACATGATGACGTGTGTGTGTGTGTGTGTGTGTGTGTGTGTGTGTGTGTGTGTGTAAATGTTTGTATTTGCACACCTGCAGTTCTCCCTCCCACCAGCCCCCGGGGTTCTTCTTGCGGATGAGGATGAGCTGGCCAGGTGCTAGAGTCAGCTGCTCTAACCCAGTGGCAGTGTAGGGGGCAATCACCTGAGCGATCTCTGCAGAAACAGAAACAGGAGCAATTTCATTATAAGTTTAAAAAAGGATTTTATTCATACAGAAACAACCAAGATTATGATGGATAGAAAACAAACAAAAAAAAAAAACAGCATCCAACTGTGGAACACTGACCTGGTTTCTTTCCCAAACTTCCAGATTTCCCAGCAGGACCCAGACCCTGAAGAAGAAGCAGTGACAGAGTGACATAACTTGAATATGGCTACACACACAGGAATGAGTTAAATAGGAAAATATAGGAAATATAAATAGTTAAATAGGTCCAGTTATTAGTTAAATACCACCTCAAAAAAGATGTAATTCAACAGCACGACAAAAGGTTTACTTTGCATGTTCGTAAGTCCGATTTGTTCTTAAGTCTGACAAAGTGAGTCTTATACACCCTTTGACACAAATATACAATTTGAAGCATACTAATCCACTTGAATAAATCTGTCCCCTTTCCCTAACACTACCATCATGTGGCCAAAACTCGTAATCGCGCCTAAGGAAATGAATTTCTCCCTCTCGTGCGTGCACACACACACACACACACACACACACACTGAAAACATTGTATATAATTGTTAATATTGGTATCTGGGACATTGCAGTGTCTATGATTGGTTCAAGTGAGCTACTTCCGTGATTGAACTGGAAGTAGAACCGTGGTCCATTCGAATCTGCGGAAATTCGTAACTCAAATGTGTAAGTCGGGGACTACCTGTATACAGTTATAGTGAATATCAGCACAGCTGTGGTTTGGCATAGATGCAATTAAATCTGTTTTGGTTATTTTCCCTCCTCATAGAAAACCGTTATTGTTGATTTGGATTCAGTGTGTTACGAGTTACAGCTCTGGACTGATCACTGATATGCTACGGTACTTAGTTAAGCCTTCTGGAGAATAGACAGTCTTACCTCAGAGTCCTTGGGCTTGACGTAATTGGATGGGAAAACACCCGTCTTGCCTCCAACTGTTCCCGTCCACCAATCCCCCTCTTTCTTCAGCACTGTGATGACATCACCCTGCTGGAACGTAAGGTCACCCTGCTCGCTGCTTTCATATGTGTACATCGCTATGTACTCTGGTGATACAGGGAAGAGGATGTGTAATTAAATCTGAGTTTGTGTGCACTTGATAAGAAGTCACTCGGTAATCGCTAACCCTTCTGTCAGCATAAGCAGATTAAAACATGTGACTGAGAGTGTTACTTCTCACTTGTCCAGTGGGTGAGCTATTATGTTTTAGAGCACCGGTGGGATTTGACCCAGCTATAGTAACAGGTCTCGGTGTTCAGAAATTTATTTCGCACTGTCAGAGTAAGATCTATGACATGAGTGTGCGAAATTCTTCTGTGCACTGCGAGTGTGTAACTTTACCTTCGCCAAGCTCCAGCGGTTTGCTAGGTGTAGGACTGGGCCTCTTTATGGTGGGTGGACTATCAGAGGATCCTGACTCGATACTGAAATAAAAAGCATGCTGGTTATTAGGACACAGTTCACAAAGTCAGAGTAGAAAACACACACTGGCCCTTTCCATCAGCCTTGTTCGTTTGTTACTTATTTATTTATTTGTTTGTTTTGTGGATCATTATTATATAGTATCATCTAAAAAAAATTATAATAATAAAATAAAATATCAACAGTAGAAATCACAGCTATGTTTAATAGTCAAAGTATCATAAAGACTACAGTTTGCAGCAATGAAAAACAGTCATGTGGTCTGACCCTATTCCAGAGCGATGTGTGGGTGTGTGAGAGTAAGAAGGGAAGCACATGACGTGATGCACCCACCATGCATAGCGTTTACTGTACATTGGTTATCGATTATTACATTGTGTTGTGATCTGGGGTTGCTTCAGTTGGTCAGGTCTAGACTCTAAACTTAATAAAATTAAGTCAGCTGATGACCTGAATGTACTGAATGACCAGGTTATCACATCAATGTCGTATTCCCCGATAGCTCAGGTTTATTCCAGGACTTCAGGAGATAAAGAATGGTTCTGGGAACATGAGGATCATGTTCACTCATAAATTACCTCATCGACTTGCGCACGGGTCCAGAAATGAGCTTGACGTAAGATTTGGGGAACCAGCCTCTCTGCCCCTGCACTTCGCCAAACCACCACATGTCCTGCTGCTCCAGTACAGTGATGACGTCGTTCTTGTTAAAGTTCAGGTGGTTGTCCTTCTTCGCCCGCCACGGGTACAGAGCCTGAGCCTGCATGCCCTCCACCTTCTCTCCCTGCAAGAGAGGTTTAACAGGCAGACAGACGGTGTTACCCAACACTTGGATTTATCATTAACTATCATTTCAGAATGGTTTAATATTTAAGCAGTACTCATTTTAAACTCATGATACATTTAAACCCAAAAGGTATCTAATTCGCTTTCAATTTAAGACTCAGCTGACTTTAGTGCCTATTGGAAATGAACAGCTTTTATTTCACATCAGATTTAGGATACAATCGGCTAAAGTTCAAGAAAGCTCAGGAAATGCGTCTTTCCAATGGATTAAGTTAAATAAAATGCAGATCATAAGAGTGGTGAGTGAACATTCACGAGACCAAAATATTGATACGATGCATCCTGATGCAAAAATTGCATACTGAATGAAAGCGCAAGCAGTGAAATCATTAAAAAAGCTGAATGTCTGTTCGCACCTGTCCGAGCACAGGTGAGGGGGAGGAGCCAGAAAGAGTGGCAGGAGTAAAGGCTGAGCGCTGTCGGCCTTGCCCTCCGGTTGGCACAGACAAAGACGGCTGTGTCGGTTGGGTTGGCCACGCCTCCCACCCATCAGCGTCTTGTTTTTCCACCGCCGAGTTCGTCGGCCATCTGTAAGAGGAATTATAAACAATCACACACACACAATGCTAACACAAAGGGATTTGTAATGAAAAAGGTGTGAAAATGCAGTGCAAGCTCACGTAGTGCTGAAATCTGCCCAGTTACTAGAAGCAGATGAAGATGAGGACGTAGCAGCTGGAGCGGGTGTAACTGTAGGGGGTGGAGCCGGAACCACCGTCTCCGTGGTGGGAGGCGGCAAGGTTGTGGGTGTGGTCAAGGTGGGGGTAGGGGTGATGTGTGCACTCAGTTTGGACGTGAAGGCGCTGGCTCTCAGGTTGAGAGGGACTTCGGATTCTGGAATCTTCTCTGCATAGTTAGCGGGAAACCAGCCGGTCTTTCCTTTGATCTCGCCTCCTAACCAGCCAGGTTCCCCCGTCTGAGATTCGTCCACCTGAGAGAGAGATTATGAAGGAGATTTCAAAATTAAAATCAGTAAGTCCAGTGATACAGCTGTGGTGAAGATGCATACTCATACAGACTTGTGTGAACAAAACAGCTGCGAGGAACACATGCCAATGTTGAATGTTTGAATCATACAATTATACAATTTCTATTTGGAATTAATAAAATATTCCATATATCTAATTATGGACAAATACATGACGGGGGACACGTCAACGGCTTCACATTTTGGCTTTTAAAGCACTGATTTGTCCATTATGAATAATTTTAAAGATCTTAAAAATAGCATGTTTTATTGAGTTATTAATGGGGATAAACTGGGGGAGGCACAAGAAAGCTCATCTCCTCCAACTTTCGTTTATGCAAATGGTAACTGGAGCTGACCCTTGGTACGCATCATTGCAGCATGACAACATTTTAAATAATGGTAATGTACTACAGTAATAATTTAAAGAGAAATTTCAAAATGTCAATGCTGGGTATACACTTGATCATAAGACAAAATTTAAAGCTAGTTTAAAACTCCTCGAGGTAGCTCAGTGGTTAAGGCATCGGGGTGCTGACCGGAAGGTGTCAGGTTCGAACCCCACCATTGATCTGGTCCCTTGAGCAAAGCCCTTAACCATCTACTGCCCAGATATATAACAAGATAAAACTGTAAGTCGCTCTGGATAAGGGTGTCTGCCAGATACTGTAAATTAAACCGAGTTGTTCATCTCTTCAGAAGAAGGGCATTTTTTAAATATTATATTAACGCTGAGAAACAGAGAACACTGCAAACTTCTGATTGCAAAGATCTGGCCAAATCAGTTAAATTTATTTAAATGACAAATAATGAAATTGACCTTTATTTAAGACAGATGAGGTTTTGATCCTCATCATCAGTGACTTATCAAACCTTCATACTGTATAAACAGCTGTTTTTAAAATATAATGGCTTCATTATCGCACAAGCCTAATGGTTCTTTTTACTTTTGAATATAAAATGTTTGAATGCAATGACACACGCATGCACAGTGGTTTCTGGACAGTACTGCACAGTCCTGATGATGTCAATAAAATAATATATAACAGATTACAATACAACAATAAAAGAGAAAAAAAAAAACTATGGCTACTCTGCCACACAATCGGTGAATAACTGATGTGGAAAGTAATTTAGCCATTTATGTATCTTTGATGTTAACGGATGTATAGATGCGGGAAACGCAGCGATGAACTTCGCTTCATGAAATCGTATGGAGGCGATGGTTTAAGGTGAGGCGTGGCAGAGTGTAAACAATAAAATAAAATAAAAAACTAAAAAGAAGGTGGTGGAGTAGGGGGTGGGGGGGGGGGGGAGCGGCGAGCAGCTGACCAGGACTTACCCACTCCCCTTTCACCTTCGCCAAGACGGAGCAAAGATACGAGAGAGAGGTCAGACGTTAATCCCCATATACACAGGTGTGATATTTAAGATTAAAATCTAACTATGGTGGTCGTTACAGTAAGACATGGCTGATCACAAACACTTTGAGTTGGAGTTTCCTTTGCTGATGACGTACCATGACTATGTCTCCAGGCTGGATGCTGATCTCATCGTGACTGCGGGCCTCGAAAGGGTAAAGCGCTCTGTAGTACACCACTCTTACCTTGTCCTGGTTAAAACCAGACACTGACACCTTATCTGAAAAAAATAACACACACACACGCACACGCACGGGTCATCTACCGAAAGAAATTGACATGATGATTGTCTAAAACACAAATTCCAGTTTTATTCCTCATTCATCTCTCTAGTTATGTATCCAATTGGTCAATCATTCATGTTAACCTTTTATTGATTTAACCCTCTATGTGTCCGTCATTCTACCACTCTGCAGTCTTCCTTCTGCACATTCACGCATTCCAGTGACCAATGATCATTCAAAGGTATAACTTAAGGACCATCCCAATCATTCCAACAATGTCTTCATTCATCCAGCCTTTCCTTCATTCTCACACTTCTCCATTCTACACACCATCGACCCTTAAATCAATCATCGATCCATTCAATCAATCCTCCCATTCATCAATTACAGGCTACTATAACTAATATAAAATTTTTGTTACACTTTACTGTATGTTCTATATTTTTAAACATATTTTGTATTTGAAATTATACTTGTTCCCCCCTTTCAATCTCGAGGGGCGTGAACAAATTAAGAATTCCATCGTACTAGTACACATGACAATAAAAACCTTGAATCATACATCACAATTTATTCGTTCTTTTATTTCAGAAGTTTATTTCCACTCACCCAACAAATGAATCAGTGTTTCAGATAATTTATTCATCCACTCATCCCAACATTCCATTCGTTTCCTTTTTTCCCCTCCTCTGACTACTCATCCAAACATTCATTCATCTGTCCCAACATATAATTCCTGTAGCATCATTACCACATGCTCTGCGTGCTCTCCTCACCTCCTGTGGGCCAGGGTGATTGACCCAGCTGTTTGTTCGGCTCTGGCTGCTGCAGGAACAGCTTGGACAGTTTGTCCTGCACGTCTCCTCTAGAGCTCTGGCTCTCGTCCTCTCCCAGGTGGCTGACCCAGGGCTCGGTGGCCGGCGGTGTGGGCTCCTTTGCTAACGTTGAATCCCGCCAGGCGGGAGACGCGCTCTCGTCAGAAACCACGGGTCTGCAGGAGAACGGAGGATCCGCTGTTACCACGATGCCTGAATGCAGTGTAATGCAAAAGCAAAATCATGAAGACATCTGAAGAACAAAAACACACACCTGCCCTCCTGCAGCTCTGGAGGTTTGGCATCCAGTGGAGGCTGCAACTCCTTTTGCTTTAGCCGCTGCTGCTTGTTGTGGATCTCCCTGAGCTCCTGTAATGATACAGCGGAGAGAGGGCACGTGAACACAAATGCAGAGATGCGCTGGGACGCCTCTTCCCTTCACCACAAGGCAAAAACAGTTAACATAGCTGCAACTGGACCCTGCAAGCACTGGTCATTCAGATCCTTTTAAATTATTCACAAACCCCATCCACTTGATATGTATTAGTGCTTTTTACATCACTATGGTTCATTTCTGTTGAGGTAGGAAGAAAGGAATACACAGCGTAGCTGAAGGCCACACGTGTTTTGTCACGTGTCGATCACAGTTACTTACTATACGTGAGAATTTGAGGAAAGTATTACATGGACACACTAATGGACCTCTTGTGTGGCTTTAAGTTCGGTCAGTTGTGAACACGACAGTATTTCTATGGTAACTGAAACAGGTGTTCAAATCAAACCAGGACTTTTGATGCAGATGCAGAATAAAAGAACACAGTTATCAAAGTATAAACTCCTTTTATTTTTCTCTATATAATCGTCTGCTACACTAACAGACTTCACTGGTGCTTGAATACCATCAAAGTAGAACGTTTTCTCAGTATGCGGGAGCCATGATCAGACTGCCTGCTTCATGTCTGAAATGCTGGCCTCCCAGGACCTCCTTTACTGGCCTAACCATGTGGAAATGGCTGGGAGTGAGGTCACGACTGTACTTT
The DNA here is from genome assembly GCA_011419295.1 of Clarias macrocephalus. Classification (NCBI taxonomy): domain Eukaryota; kingdom Metazoa; phylum Chordata; class Actinopteri; order Siluriformes; family Clariidae; genus Clarias; species Clarias macrocephalus. Next base: position 59,110 of record JAAGKR010000014.1, on the reverse strand, counting down.
CAGCCGAGTTCCTATAACGTGCGAGTGGTGTTGATGAATTATTGCATCATTCAATTGTTTAAGGGCACTGGTGGCTCAGTGGTAGGTGGTCCACCTGCCATGCGCGGGTTCGATTCCCAGCCAGTGCCAAACCCCAGCCACTGGATGCAGGTTTTTTTTTCTCCAAACCTGGATAAAATGGGAGGGTTGCGCCAGGAAGGGCATCCGGCGTAAAAAAAAAAAAAACCTGTGCCAAGCTTGTACGGTCCGCTGTGGCAACCCCTTGCCGGGAGCAGCCATCATCAATCAACTGATTTCCTTCAGCTATCTCATCACCATACTGTGCTTAAAGTCAAGTGGTTTTACGCCTTCATACGCCAGAAAGTTCATCATGAGTCCTGCTTTGACTTGAACGCTCCTCGGATTTTAAAAACATTCGCTGTCCGGTACATCATTTGTGTGGTGGCCTGAGAAAACCCATGGGATGTCTCGGTGAGTTCTGGCAAATATTTTTTGCCCTTTTTTTCTGTCTATAACATACTTTTGATTCCTAGAAAACATCACTAAAACAACAAATACACATTTTGCAAATATTTTCACATAGTCTCGGTTGCAGTGTTTCATAAAAAAAAGAAAACTACTCTAAGCTACCAGTTACAATATTGACAGCTTAGGCCTAAGTTATGCAACCATTCTTAAAATATTCTGGATGACATTTTAAATGTCTTAAAAAAAAAACAACAACAAAAAAACACTCTTGCATGGAACAAGGCACACAATGCACTGCTTGCAACCTATATACTATATAACTGAGTAGCGTATGCTAGTTAATTGACATAATTCCACAAATAAGCAAACTCACAAACACAGAGACTTTAATAACAGTCACTGAGGTTAGAAAATAGAAGCACCAAACCAAGCATGCACACACACCACACACACACAAAGCCTGTGCCACCAAGAGCAACTGGTTAGAACTGATGAGACAGATATGCCTTAAAAATTCATGCACTATAATTCACACGTGTTAGACTTAGTCTGACAATTTTACTCACTTTAACTACATAGTCTTACACTACTGAAATATCCAGTTGTGTCTACAAAAAATACTTAATATTTTGGCCCTACAAAATGCGATAATGTATTTTAATAATAATAAGTTCAATTTAAATATCAGTTCACTGGATACTGTTCTCGAAGTATACAAGCATCTGATGTATAGGTTAAGGTAAGGAGGAAAAAAAAATCTAATCACAATTTTAGGAAAAAAATCTAGAAATCACTAATTAAATGCCACGATCTGCAGCAGTGCGACGTAAACAGATAATGAAGTGGCGAAAACAAAAGCCAGTGATAACCAGGTTCATGCATGAGGCTGCTGCAAACATTAGTTGCGTCCTAACGTATGAGTTGCAGCCGAGGTTGGGTGTGTTCAGTAGGGCTGAGGAATGCAGACTACATTCTCAGATGCCGCTTTAGAAGACACTACCTTTGTTTCTGTTTGCCCACGCTTCTCTGCACCTGTCTGAAAGTTTAAAAGAACAGGCACAAGAACACTGAGTCTGTGTTCAGACTAATGCACATTTGTTCACATCAGAAAATCTGAGATTATAATTTGACATTGCAGTAGAGATTCCGTTTATTCCGTATACATCAATGAGCCATAACGTTAAGACCACTGACAGATCAGCTGAATAACACTGAATATCTTGTTACAACGGCACTCCTCGTGGAGCGGGATATATTTGGCGACTTTGACGAGAGCCAAACTGTGATGGCCAGACGAGTGGGTCAGAGCGTCTTCAAAGCAGTAGGCACAAGGAAGGAACCAATGTGGAACCGGTCGCCCACAGCTCAGGAACGTGGTTACAGTTGATCCCGGTGAAGAGTTCAGAGTTCGCGCCCTCGGTCGTCCTTAACACCTAACTAATAATCGTTTGCGCTTTTTTAGTAGCAATATATAATGTTCATGCGTTTTAACGCTAAACTATTAAGAACAATATAATTTCATAATTTTGTAACATAAATATGAATGTAAATGATGTATGTATGATGCTGTATCTTTTTTAGTACTGTAGAGAAAACACAAAGCAACCGTAGAAGAAAATGCTGCTTGGGAATGTGAATTATTACAGTATTTACCCAACTTATACAGATAAGGTTTTTAATAGTTTTTTTTTCTTATACATCATTTGTATAGATAAGGTTTATTTTTTTTATATTTCGTTATAAATATATACATTTTTGAAATATTACATTTTGTTCTATTTTCTACAAGCTGTCTTCTATAGCTAACCGTATTCCTATTTTATTACTCTTTTTATTTCTTAATTGTTTTTATATTTTTAAGGTCACAGGCGGTCGTTTAACTATATTTCACTACATTTTGTACTGTGTATGACTGTGTATGTGACAAATAAACTTAGAATTAGATTTATAAGAAAAGAACAGCATGAATTACAGTACATATAGTACTTTTTAAGGGTAATGTATTGAGTTTGAGTGTTCTGGGAGCATATTTAGGGTTTAAACTCCAAATATAGGCATTTTTTTTTAAATCACAACCAAAATTTATGGTTTTTCACAATTTGCGGGTGCTCTAGGAACGTGACCCCATAATTTCGGGGGTCAACTGTACTTTCCCAGGGCTGATCTCACAGCAGAGCTATACAGTATGTAGAACAAATTTAACTACTGGTGCTGATGGAAAGGCGTCAGGACGCACAGTGCATCTCGGGTTGTAGCCGAAGACCAGTCAGGGTGACCGTGCGGAGTCGTGTTCACCTCTGAAAGTGCCTGCAATGGGCACATGAGCATCAGAACTGGACCACAGTGCAGTAAAACAAGGTGGCCTGGTCTGAAGAATCATGTTTTGTTTTGCGTCATATGGAAGGGCGAGTATACGTGCATTGCTTACCTGGGTAAGAGATGTCACCATGATGCACTACAGGAAGAAGACAAGCTGATAAAGATGGCGTGATGCTCTGAGCAACATTCTGCTGGGAAATCTAGGGTCCTGGCATTCATGTGGAGGTAATGTCCTAAAGCTTGATGCTGACCATATACACTCCTTTATGGCAAGGGTATTTCTTAATCGCAGTGGCCTCTTTCAGCAGGATAATGCACACTGCAAAACTTGTTCAGGAATGGTGCGAGCAACATGCCAAAGAGGTCAAGGTGTTGACCTCCAAATGATGGACTTCAAAGATCTATCGGTAACATCTTGATGTCACATTCCACAGAACACTTTCAGAGGTCTTGTGGAGTTCATGGTTAGACAGGTCAAAACCGTTTTTTTGTTTGTTTGTTTTTCTCCAGTACCAAGGAGACCTACACAATATTAGGGATGTGGTTTAATGTTATGGCTGATCGGTGTAGATTATAAAACATACATAAATACATTCATACACTGTCCATTCCACATATAACGAATTTCTATTTTATATAAGGTGCAGCTGAAAGTTCGCTATACGTAATCGCAATACGGACATGTGCAATTATTTAATTGCAAAACCTGCAATTTATTACAACTGGTATCGCAAAGTCATGAATTTATGTAAAGTTTGACAATAAATTTTTTTTTTCTGTTACAATTTTGAGTTACTGGAATATTGAAATACTGGAAAACATCCTATTATTTAGATTGTTCATTTATTTGCTGTTACTTAAATACAAAATAGCACTGCAGTGTGTCTGAATATAATATTTTCATCAAACTACACCATGCAGCCATAATTTAAATAAAAAATTTGGAATCACGGTCTTACTGAAAAATAAATTTTTAACCTCCTGGTGAAGGCAAGTTAGTTTGGGTCTTAGAATTTACAAAGGCATGACGAGCCTTAATAAACTACCACTATTTAACGGTAGGCATCAGGCGTTTGGCCAATCCTAGATCATGATGATAATATCGAGCTGCTTGAGGAAAAATGTTAAGTATTTTAATTAGTGCATTTTTTATATAAATCATTCATGCCCATTAGCTTGGACATCAATAATGTTTGAGGTCAATTTAATCTAAGTAAAACACAATAAAAACAATGTCACAGCACGCTCATATTGCTTTCTTCAGAAATTTGTAAAGGGAGGCACAAGAGGGGGGAAGAGTGTGTGGGAAGTTTACGGCAAAAGATAGGGAGTTGTTTAGACTTCTGTAGATCAGCTTTAAAAAGGAGATCTTTAAACGGATCAAACAGTAAGCTGCAAGGCAGACCAGCAGGACCTCATCCATTAAGCCTCCTGACTGTAAGAGACATAGAGCAACCCAAAATAAATCAAGGGTGAAAGGATTAAAAAAAAAAAAAGGGTGGAAAAAAAGGATGATGTTATAATTTTTTGGACAGTGAGTTAGGTCACTTGTGAGTATTCATTTCAAATGTAATATTAAGTGATAAACTGGCTTGGCGAAGCTCTGTTAAGGCGCCGCATCTTTTGTGTTTGTGGTTATTTTGCACTGTGTGTGTTTTTTTTTTTCTTCACCAACTGATCAGTGAAATTACCAGCTTAGTAGTAGTAGGGCTCATAGCAAAGGAACGATGCAGCACTGCAACTCATTCTGTAGAGGGCAGCTGATAGCACAGTGCGGTGAGTAAAAGGGTGAGATTTGGGCACAGTTTGGTGATGGTAGTTTTTGGGGGTTGGGGAAGCAGCGGTTGTGATTGTCTACCTGTCGCCCTCTCTGTTCCTGAAGAAGCAGTTCCAGTTGAAGCCGCTCTATCCGGACAGTGTGGACCTGATAGAACTGGCCCAAGGACTGTACCACCGTGGCAGGATAATAAGGGGGAGTCAGGGTATGGAAGGGTGGCATAAGGCAGGGGATGAGCATAGTATGAGGAGGAGGAGGAGGATGATGATGTCGATGATGACGAAGCAAGAAAGAATGAGTAACAGTAAATTATAGTATAAGAACTTGAATCTTTCCTACTCTACATTCACATTCAAGACGTTTTTCCTCCTGACGCATGAATCAGAATTTGGTTATTATGAATGTATTAAAACAAGTGAATGTTCAAGCTTTTTGACAAACGGAGGTTACTCGGGGTTAAGAGTCAAAAATCCGTACAAATGATATCTCAAAATGGTGCATATTACTCATCCCTCAGTCTCTCCCCCACAGACATGTGGACTAACAGAGAAACTAAAACTCCCTCCCCCACCTCAATTTAAGAAATTTCCCCACTGTGAGACGAATAAATGTATAATCTTATCTTATCTTGTCGGTCGTGTCTAATTGCTGAGGCCCTATTTGTTTCCATTCAGGAAACGTTCATCTTTACCTACATATAAATGTGTGTGTTTTTGTGCTTGTGTACCTTCAGCTGCGAATTAAACGCATCTATCTCCAGGAGTTTGGAGCGCGTTTCTTTCTCCACAGCTTCAAGCTGCTCGCGAAGTTGTTGCCTGGTCACCTCCTTCATCTCCACAGCCTTCTGCAGGTTGGAAAGTGAGTCTCCTAGAACACCCACACGTACACCGTTACTACAAACTGAATCTATTGAAATCCTGCCGTCAAGCTGGTTAACTTGTTTTTTTATTTTATTATTTTTTTTACAATAAATCACCCGCCATATTCAGGTTCGTTTGCAGCTTTTATGTTTTTTTTTTTCCCCCCCTAACTGAAGCCGTACTGTATCTCAGATATCAGCCTTTCATCAACTTTGAACTTTTTCGGTGTTTGATACTTTAAGAGAATTTAAAAGATCTTACTGTGTAGGCTGTTCTGCTGCACCTGCTTCAGCTGGTCATTCAGACATTGTTTATCCGGGATCAGCCTCCCGAGCCACTGCTGAGATTCCTACACGGAGAAATGGGGGAGGAAATAGAAGAAGAAAAAAAAAAACAGAAAAAAAAGAAAAGTAAAAAATAAAATAAAATAGAGAAGGGGAAACATGAATAATTTGAACGAGAGTAGTTAAAGAAGGAGCATAAACTGCATGCAGAGACTGAAATCAATAGAATTGAAATTCTGAAGTCGCAGCCTGGCAGCATGAGAGAAAAACATAAAAATACATAAAAGCGCATTATTAACACAGACAAAACTAAGAACAAATCGGGAAGAAAAAACAAAACAAAAAACAAAACACCACCACGAGGGTGAAATGTATGAACGCTGTAGTGTGAAACTGAACAGCTAGGAGGCCTGGGTGGTGTGTGAGTTACCTGTAGCTGCTGCTGCAGCGTGGTGATCTCGGCGATACGCAGCTCCCGCGTCTTATTGGTGGTCTCGATCTCCTGCCTCTGAGTGGAGAGACGGAAACGTATGTCCTGCAGCTTCCCCTCCAGCTGAGACTTCTTATCATTCTAAAGAGAGAATGAAAAGATGAAAACACCATTCATCACTCCCTCTGATCCTTACCTTCAAAAGTATACAGATTAAGAATCAGTTAAATCAGTTAAGAGTAAGGGTGTGTGTGGCTGTTTGTTTTTTCCCGGTTTGTCATTCCATACCAAAGCTTCCAGTTCAAACTCCAGGGTTTTCTTGCGCGCTTTGAGCAGGACGATGTTCTCCTGTTCACGGTTTCTCTGAGTCAGTAGCTCCTGCCTGCGGTTCCTCTCCCACTCCAGCTGCCGCTGCCGCTCCAGTTCCCGCTTAGCGGCCTGCAAGTACAATTATACAATTGCACTTATTATTGAGTTAAGGATGTGGAGTGCTGCAGTTTTTTTTTCTTTTTTTAAACCTGATGTTTATCAAGTGCACCTGCATCACCTGTATGAATACCACAGACATGGTGTGACTTGTTTCTCCCGTTCTGAGAACAATAAGTTTTTTCAAAACACACTTACAGTATCAAACGTGTGCTGTTTCTTCTTTTAGTGATGCAGTTAATCTTTTGTGAGAGAAGTCTTAGTGCGTGTGTGAAAATCGCGCTCTATATATAAAAAAACTGCTGCCTTAATGCAGGTTTAATTGTCAGTAGTTAATTCTAAAGAGTAATATATGCAAGTTGTTTTTGTTTCCTCACAGTATGCTGCCATCTACTGTTTCTGCACTATTAAATCAGTAAATACAATGATGCAGAAACACTACCGGTATTTTTACAGATACTGATCCTTGGAGATTATTTAGTTGTCTCTGTATTTCTGCTTCTGAGAGCACATTGGAGCAAATTAACAGGAATATCTCTAAAAGCTGAAAACTACTTTAACTTCCTCCTTTTCCATCACATACAGTATTACATCCCTTCTGTCTCACCTCTCTCCTCTCGATCTCCTTGCGCCGCTCCTCTTCACGCTGTCTTTCCAGCTCTCGCTGCTTTTCCAGCTGCTTCTCGAGCTCCTGCTGTCGACGGCGCTCCTGCTCCTGGCGTTCTCGCTCCTTCCGCTCCTGTTCCTCGCGCTCGAGAGCGGCCAGACGCTCCTGCTCCTTACGCTGCTGCTCTAGCAGGGCCTGTCGCCGCTTCTCCAGCTCCAGGTTGCCCCGCTCAAAGTTCTCCCGCTTCTTGTCCTCAAAGGTGACTGTAAAAAAACAAACAAACAAACAAACAAAAAAAAAAACAGCGATGGAAAAGTGGTTTAGGGAGATTGTGGCGTTTTTGGATAATAATGTTATGTAATGCTCATACTACCTTATTAACCTTAAAGCATCTCTGGATGTATGACTGAAATATCAACAACAAAAACTGACCCTGAAACATCTGTACACTTCTAAAATAAAATATCTATAGTTATATTTATATACAGTATGCATGATATGCAAACACTGTCATGCCCATTCGGTCATTTAAACCTTGCTCCCCATACCACCTTGATAACGTCTTGGCCTTCGTAATGCGCAACAAGACATAGTAACATAGTTGCAAGCATCGATGAGTGGGCCCAAGCACCTGTGCCATCGCCAATTGTATTAGAAACATGTGATTTTGAACATATATGTGAACAGGTGCTGACCTGGGAGCTTTTTCTCTGCCTCCTTCTCTTCTTCTTCTACAGGCTCCTCCTGGACCCGCTGATCTGCAGGGTGTATGGCCGTACCGACACCGCTTCCAGAACGCACCCTCCTACACATACACACATTACTTAAAAAACAACATTACTTATTTTAGAACATTGCGTATCGACCTAGAAACCACTACAGACAGAATTTTTGTTAAATATGTATTCTTAGATTTTCATTTAGGCCAAAAGTTTGTCTAAGGGAACACAAATAGATAAAACCTTGTTACATTACAGTATATACACTACCAGCCACAAGTTTGGACACACCTTGCAATCCAATGGTCTTTCCTGATTTAAATTTCTTTCTACACTGTAAAACAATGCCGAAGGTGTCCAAAACATAAAATAATCTTGTTTGAATAGTTGATATTGAGATGTGTCTGCCACTTATGCTCTGTAAAGCCTTCATAACGGCTCTAATCTGAAGTGATGTTGGTTTGAGGCTGGTGACTCTCCTCTGCAGCAGAGTAAGTTTTGGTCTTGCTTTCATGAGATCCAGTTTCATCATGATGACTTGATGGGTTTCGCAAATGCCCTTGATCGTACTATTCATGCAAGAACTGAACTTCTTATCTTTAAGTAATAACAGTTATTTTATTACCTAATTCTATGTGTGTTATTTCATGTTCTAGAATGTAAGAAAAATAAAATAATTAACACTGAATTGTAAGGCGTGTCCAAACTTTTGAATGGTTCTATAGCTGTAAAGTGTTAAGATTATTAAATTCAGGTACTGACTCCAACCTGAAGGTCGGGGGGAGAAGGTCAGGCGGCAGCAGAGGTGGGAGGGGCAGCCCAGACATGGCCATGTCGATCAAGTGCATGGCCAAGATGAACTCCTCGGCTGTGAGCTTTCCGTCCAGATCGATGTCTGATAGGTTCCTACAGAGAGCACACGGTCAGGGTACAAAATTAGGTGGTTAATTTACATACACTAATATACACCCTCCCGAAACAAACCCAAGAGTGTATATATATAAAAAAAGTAATTTAAAAAACTGCTGTGCTGACCGAGTTTCTGCAAACCTGGAGTCTTTAATGCCGAAGGAATTGCAGAACTATCAACATTTAGACACAAGTAGGACGCCGTAATTTACATCTGCACTGGGGGCTTTGGCTAATATTAGAAGTCTGGTGCTAAGCTGTTTAGCGATTAGCTGCTAATTAGATTGCTAACTTCGGTACTAATGGTTAACAGTCTACTCGATACAGTATGTAGAGCTTGAAATAATTCTGAGAAAGAAAGAAGAACGCGGTGAATGAACTCTCACTCACCAAATGGTAGCCAGCTGGGCCTGTGGCAGACTGGACTGCATGAGAATAGTTCTAGCTTGTGGTCCTGAGAAGAGGAAGACAGAAAAAAAAAAAAAAGACAGAGGAATGAAACGAGAGCTCGACAGTGCTGACTCTGGCGTCTTTCAAGATGCTATCCGCTTCACTGACTCGCCAGGAGTGTCGGAGTTGGAGCACTTTAAATTACACACACGGAAAAGAGACTGAACGAAAATTGAAAGCCAACTGGAAAACTGCCAGAATGAAAAGTCATAGCTCTGCAAACATCAATGGTATATTTAACCCGAATATGACAAAAAAGCACTTGACGTGTGGTACCTGTGAGGTGGCCGCTCATCATCTTATCGTGACTGTTGAAGAGTTGGCGATACTTGAGCCGTGATGACTGTGGCACGGCCCAGTCGGGGGGTACGGGCGCTGCAGGAGCACTAAGAAAGAAGAAGAGAAAAAAAAAAGGACAGAATAGAGTGTTTTGAGGATGTCTGCTGCAAATGTCTGTGTGTGTGTGTGTTCAGCAATGCTCACCTGGGTGTCTCGAAAGACTGGCCTTTGGGAAGTTTGACACTGGAGCGATTGAAAGAAGAGCTTTTGTTGCCAGATGTAGCTGAAAGAGAAACGTACAGTAAGAGGAATACTCCATCTAAAAACATTTTTTAATATTCCTCATAATCATGATAACTGGATCAGCAGCCTCTCACCTGGGTGCGTAAAGCCTGATATGGGCTGCATCATCGAAGGGGTTCCATTGGCCATAGGAGGTACAGGAGGAGTCACAGACGACACCAGTGGGGGCGACATGCCCATCCCGGGTACCCCAGGAGGAAGAGGTGGGAGGGGCATGGGTGGCACTGCTGGTAAACCCGTCAAGGGGCCCATACTGGGCATTCCTAGGGACAGTCCACAGACAAGTCTCAGCCTGATGGTTATCATCACTACAGCATGACATCATGGATATAAAAAAAAAAATTGGCTGCATCAAGTACTGAAAACAATTAGGCAGAATTTAAATTTCGCTTAAACCTTGGATTGCGAGCATAATTCATTCCCAGAAGCATGCTTGTATATATCAAAACACCTGGGTTTACTGTGTAGGACTACTTTCTCTCGCACACACGAAACGGAATCACTGTTGTATGTTGGCTAAACTGGAATCTTTTCCTTTTTGTGAGACAAGGAGTTTCTCTAATCATACTGGTTTTTGGCTCCTTTTGAGGAGTTTATGGAAATGTGACGCTGCACCGTTGTTAAACAGATTCATTTCCCGCACTGCTACAGTCTTTTAAACGTTTTCTTCATGGAGGCCGTTGTTGCAGTACAGTTACAAAAGAACAGTCACTATACTTGGACACACACAAAAAAAAAAAAAAAAGCTTCACACGCGCACACACATGGTCACAACGTTATAGTAAGCAGTACACGTGCACACGGGTGTTGACTATACGAGTGACGCATGCGCACCCAGACTGAGCTTGACAGATGATCTCACGATCACACAGTGAGAGAGAAGAACCATTGTCTCAGTTGTGATAACGTGACACTCAACAGACAAAGCACATGCGTACTACAGTATCTATATTTCATTTATCGAGTTAAAATTTGTCTAAAAAATTTTTGCTCGCCTTGCAAAACACTTGCAATCCAAAATTTTACTGTTCTGAAATTTGGTTAACAACTGACCAATAAATTATTAAAATCTGCAAGGACAGAGCTGAACCTTCACCTTCATGGAAGAAATTTGGTCAGAAAAAAATATGTAAATGGAAATCACTAATTTACAGATGCTGATTTAAAGTAGAAAACACAGCCATATTTAATAGTTATAGTAACAGTATTTCCACATGCACAACTCGCAAGATTAAACAGGAATGTGGCCATGGGAAAACCACCTGTTAAAGAGACTAATCAGGGACTAAAACATTTAAATGTGTTTGGGACCATAAAGATTAGACTTTGGAGCGACGCATGTGGTCAGATGAGTCCGGATTGACCCTATTCCAGCTGGATGGGTGTGTCAGGGTGAGAAGGGAAGCACATGACGCGATGCACCCATCATGCATAGTGGCCAGTGCACAAGCCTCTGAAGGCGGTGTTATGATCAGGGTAGTTGCTTCAGTCGCTCAGGCCTAGCAATAAAATACTGCATAAAAGTCAGCTGATGACCTGAATCAGCAGATTATCACATTTATGGATTGTTTTTTTTCTTCTTCACTGATTGCACAGGCATATTCCACGATTCAAACTGTGAACGAGTGTTTCTGGGAGCATGAGGAATCATTTTCACACATCAACTGGCCACCACATTGTGTGCTCTAGTCAAAGCTAGAGGCGATCTTCGAGTGTGCTTTTATTTGTCCGGGTATTATATGTTTATTATACAGGTTGAAATCTCACCTATAATATTAGCAGAACATAATAACCCCAGTCTTTCTATTCAAACTATATATGGAACAAGAAAGCATATGTAACCTGGAAAGTAGAGGTGTTTTCATACAGCACCTCAAAATAAATCATGCATAGGGTATCACGAGTCATTAAGTTAAATTATTCATCCGTTAAGGTGGTAATGACTCATCTCTTTAGCGAGCTGTTACCGAAAGGAGCTGGAGGAGGTAAAGAGAGAGGCGGCTGCTTCATGGAAGGGGGCAGGGCCGGGGGCAGCGGGTGGCCCTGCAGCTTCAGCTTGATGAGCTTCATGGCGATGGAGAACTCGTGCATGTCCATCTTGCCGTCGTTGTTCATGTCGGCCAGAGCCCTGAGGTACAGAGAATCATTCAGGAATAGGTAAGTTTATATATTAAATGAACTAATAAATACATGACAAAGGTAGTGAGAACATGTGCAAAGTGTTTTAATCCTTAAAAAAACACACAAGTCAAGTATTAAAGAACAAACTGAGTTTTAACATTAAAAAAAAAAATTCTATATAAAAAAAAAAATTCTAAATAAAATTTAAAATGGCTGTCTGAAGATCCTCGTACCATATCTGTGCCAGAACAGGGGCAGGCAAGCCTGACTGCAGGAAAAAGTTCTTGGCCTGGTCACCTAGACAGGAAAAAAAAGAAAAAGAAAAAAGAATGATAAAGCATTCAATACATAAACACAGTAATCCAGAATATGGTACTAAGGTCAGGACAATATAAGCATGTGACTTAAAAAAAATAATAAAATAAAAATAAAAGTGCCATCACAGCTTTTTATGTGCGGTCGGTGTGAAGTGTGGAAAGTTTACAGTACATATAAACCACACACAGTTTCTACATTGATATAAAATGCTCTGGCATTACAAGCGGGCTATGAATCCAGTTATCCACCCACCAAGGCTTGTGTAACCGCACAGGTCTGGTTCATTTCAACTGTGTAATTCATGCGAGGTCTTGGTCTTTTTCCATCAGATGTGAGAAACCATATCAGACTTCCAAAAAAAAAAAAAAAAAAAAGGAGTCAAAGTTCCTCTGAAACTCTGAAGAATTCAACTGTGAGGTTTACAGTGTGGGTAAAAATTGTTTTCGACATTGTAGGAAAAGTGTGTGCAATGCTGTTGGAAAATATGAAGATGTGCGGTTCTTAATTTCATAACACAGATGATCTGAAAGTAAATAAAAGGGGAAAAAATATCAAAACATGAAAATTCATAGTTTAAAATAAGCAGATTTTCCATTTTGAGCGATTTCTTTCTACAATATTTTGCTATTTTTAAGTTAAGCATTGATTAATGCACTGGTTGTGTTTATGTATGTATGAGCGCAGGGTTGTGACACAGACAGACAAACTCTCCATCACGCTGCAACAGGATGTGTCCTCGACTACCCCGTCTGTCTGCTCTTTCCCGTACGAGTGAACAGAGAGCGCCTTTATACCCCTCCAAGAGCTAAAAACAGACTCTCCCGTCTTTCGGCGTGGCTGACTGTGGGCCGGCAGCCATACAGCTCCTCTCCAGCCAACACAAGGATGATCTGTCCTGTCCTGGGGATCACCGACAGGTCAACGACCCCTACTTCAGCCGAAAATCTGCCAGTTAGCAGCGCTAACTCCAATTGACGTAACATCATATAACGTGAGACTCAAACTAATTACAGTTTAACTTGGCGTTTAATTAGATAAAAGTGATTTGCCAAAGGGAGCCAGTTATTGAACCGTAAAAGTGGTGAGAAATAATTAGTTGAAGTGGAATTTTATTAAATAATGACTACATACTTATGGATTAATAAGGGAAAAATATAACAGACACCTTCTGCCTCACCTGTAAATTAAAAATGGAGCTGTTAAAAACAGATTTATAGCGACTGTTTATAAGTTTAATAGCCATCTACTGGCTGTCGGGTGATGGATGCATTTACCATTTTAAAAAATCCAACCACTCCCTGTGTGATAAGCTTTTTCTGTCGCTTTTTTATGGTTAAACGATAGAGATTCAGGTAGAGGTCATTTCTGGGCTGGAAAAATAAATAAGTCCGAAATAGAAGTATAGCCGTATATACTGCAAGGCAACGATAAAAATGATTTACAGGAGGCTCCCCACCCTGACCGTGAACGTCTGTGAGCTCATGCATGTAAAACAGTGAGTATAGCGCTTTCCTCTGAATGTGTTACGCCAGTCTGTGATGGAGCATGAAGCAGCAGTTTGAAAGAGAGGTTTCTGGGGCGATACTGCATGTATAAAGTAAAAAAAAAAAATCCTGTTTGGTCAAAAACAAACAAAAAAAAGTTGTAGCTTTGATTACGGCATGTAAAAATGATTCCTCATTTTACCTGAACCACGCCTTCACCTAGGCCTGCAATACGCCCGTGCCATCAGGGAAGAAAAGCTCCATTGATGTGATGAAATCTGCTGACTTCATTTTATTACCATATTCACCCACTGCTGAGGGAAAACCAGACCAACTGAAACAACCCAAGACTCCGATCAATGTGGACTCATCAGACCACATGACCTTTTTTCCATTGCTCCAAAGTCTAATCTTTACGCTCCTTAGCAAATTGAGGGTTAGACTTATTAACAAGAGGTTTTCTTATGGCCACACAACTGTTTAGTCCTAATCCCATGAGTTCTTGTTGCACTGTGACATTAGAAATGTTTTTACTTTCACTATTATTCATGGCTGTGATTCCTATGACGTAACTTATTTAAGAGTTTAAGTTATCTCCCTTCAACGCCATTCATTTCTTCCATGAAGTGGACAGTTCAGCACTGTCCGTCTAGGTTTTAATAAATTTTCTGGGCACTTAACCCAATTCCAGTAATTTATTAATTTTTTTGCTTGATGCAACCCAATAATTTGACCCTATTGAAACTTTATTTGACCTGGCAGTATATTTGTGTCCTGCGTCTACAACACAACAATAACAGTACAGTTTAGATTTTAAATGTTCCCCTACTGGTTGGAAACCTGGAATGTTTGCCAACTATCATTGATTTTACACTGAAGGGCAAATCAGATCAATTCCAATATCAATCTGGACAAATCAGCCAGAGCAGTCTCTCAAACACACAGACTTGTCTTCCAGTAACTTCACCACTGTCCACTAACACTAAACCAAAGTGTAGCCTGAATTTGCATATCGCTTTACATAACTTTTTTGCAAATTTGCAAGCGTGAGGTGCGTGCTTGTACTTAAATAATAAAGGCAACCTGACCCAAAACCCGGTTTTCCTTATAAAACCAGAGAGTTCAGTGGATTTACTAATCCCAGAATATTACACACACTCCCAGTCAAAAGTCTGGACACACCTTCTAACTACATGATCTTTCCTGGATTTTCTTTATTTCTACACTGTAAAACAATACTGAAGGCATCCAAGTAATAATCTCCTTTGAACAGTTGATATAGAGATGTATCTGCTACATATGATTTATAAAGCCTTCATAACGGCTCTAATCTAATGTGCTGGTTGTTAATTGGTGATTTCTGAGGCTAGTAACTCTAAATTAACTTGTCCTCTGCAGCAGAGGTACATTTTGGTCTTACTTCCCTGGGAAGGTCTTCATGAGAGCCAGTTTCATCATGGTGCTTGATGGGTTTTGCAAATGCACTTAACAATACTGTTCTTGCAAGAACTGTTCCAGAACAGCTGACCTTCATTTATTAATATAACAGCTGACTGTTACCTTTTGTTACGTAATTACCTAATGCTATATGAGTTATTTCATAGTGCTGAGATTTTTAGTATTGTTCTAGAATATAGCAAACAAATTTTAACTTTGACTGGTACTGTAATTTAGGAAGGTGCGTCTTCGCCTGGATGTTGAAATGTTTTTTTTTTCATCCAGAATCAAAAATGTGATGAAATATGATAAGGAAATACTTCAGGATGAACTCTGTTGGCCTTTTTAAACAAATGGACTTGTTTCTGATTCTTCTTCTTGTTTACAACGATGCGCTTTCACTCTATAAGGCTTTCGCAGTCCAGACTGAAGACAGATTTGTGTAATATTTGAGTGAGGTTTTACGAGTCACTGTACCAAGTACGCACAAACTGGCCAGCTGAAGACTGGAAATATGTCACCAGGTCTCTTCTCAACGTTCAACGTGCGTTTAAATCCCAGGAGATTCGCAGTTTCTGGCACAGAAATGATCACATTTACTCATTTAACACTCTTGACCTGTACTCCATCGGATTATAAACTCTGCACGGCTGCTTTTGAGTGCATAGCATCGATTACTGCACTACTCATTCAGTAAAAAAAGAAATTAAACTAATTCACACTGAGCCTGAAGGACTAATATAGGTGCTTTTGATTACGCACTGCTTTAGGTTAAAAAAAATTACCAAGTGTGTGTAATATTAGTATACATGTGTGTGAGTACAGACCTGTGATGAAGCCAGCAGGCGTGGGGGTCAGGCTGTGGAACTGTTGATCATGCTTGGCTCTCTCGTCCGCAGAGATAACCCACGTGTCCAGCCCCCCTACACAAAAAGACAAAAAGACACACACAGAGACGCACTTTAGCCGAACTTGGCTTAAGGAAATGTATGCGATCTCTTACACAGTCTTTCAAAACATGCCCGCCCAGAAGGATGTGCGGGTATAACAGCACTTACCTCCAAAGGGCGTGGGAAACTGAGCCATGATTCAGTCAGTTAGCTGCACCCTGTCACACTCCTGTAAGACACACACATAACCAGAAATATTACCATGACTATTTCAGCTACGACTCCATTCGTCCCTCCTGGTTTCTCCTGTAGAACAAGGACACAGGGCGACTTTAGAGAAAATTTTCACATGTGAAATGAATACAAACACCAAGCAAATCCGGTCTCTGCCTATAAGTGGCGTTTACAGTTACAGCTTAAACCTTTCACTTAATGCTTCCTGCTGTCTCAAAGTCTGCATGTGTGTGTTTTAGTTTTTCAGGGTCAAATAAATTATCTGTAAACTGATCGAGACAAGACAAGTCCTGGGAATTTCATCGGCAGAGCTTATGCATGGAAACACAGACGGATACTCGTTGAAGCTGAATTAAAAATCTTTTATGCACATGCCTCTTAGCACGAGGGCGAGTCAAAAACTATCCGCACTCTGGCTGCAGAATTTGCATTTGTACTCCTTTCAGAAAGGACGAATCGATCATCTTTTCCGAATTAATCTCTTTGCTTTTCAATCGGTCAACACGCTTTCATATTCCCTCATCAAAAATGTTTTGGGCTGAGCTGTGAGCAACAAATGCATGAACCGCTGTCTTCACTTCTTCATCAGAAGTGAATCTTCATCTTCGTAGAGCTGCTTTCAGAGGACCAAACAGGTGAAAGATGAATAATGGAGCAAGATCAGGACTATACAGAAGATGCTTTAACACCTCAAAATATATATATATATATATAATTTTTGCAGAGTGTCGACAGTGTGGGCAGAAGTGTTAATTGTTGAAGATACCAGAAAACCGTAAGCATCAAATTTCCAGCTGATGTTTGACTTTTGAACTTTTTCTCGGTCTGTTATTGAGGATGTTTCCCTTCCATACCCTCAGTCTCGTAATGATGAATCCATGTCTCGTCCCCAGTAATATTTCTCTTTCACCTTCATTAGGTGTTTGCAGATATCCAAATGCTTCAGATTATTCTCTTCTGTGAGTTGTTTCAGCACCAGGTATGCCCTCAGACCACCACCACAAAAAAAAAAAAAAAAAAAACTTTTTTTTTTTTTTTAAATAAAAATACATAAATAAATAACACTGCAGGCTGATCTTTTTTTCATGCAAACCACAAGTGGGGCATAAATTTTTGCTCACACTGCAGTTACAAATGAACTGATGCAACACGTTTACACCTGCACAGCAGTGACTGGGGAGACAGGAGCCTTGAACAGAAAGCGCTGATGAGACAGGAGTGGGGATAAAATTGACTCGCCCTCAAATTATTTTTTTTTATATATTTACCAAAATCTCAAATTTTCACATTGTAGTCTGATTAAAATAATCTATTTGTTACTAGTCTTGTATTTCTGTAATTCAGTGCTTTCTATGAAGCGCAGAGTGTGTGTCTCGCTCTACAGTGGCGGCTCCTTAGCAGCAAGTGGCTCTCTGTAGTTCTCTATTGAGATTTTGGCTCCGCCTCTTCCTACAGTCAGTTCCTTTTACGACAGCTTAAAACTGAAATGGTGAAAATGGCAGTTTAACGTTTAAATATTTAAAATTTAAGTTGAAAAAAAAAAACAGTTTAAAGTTCTGAAAATGTTAACTGCCACTATCTTAAAATTGAGTAAAAAAAATAAATCAATCAATCAATTTCGCACACTGCAATCTCTGAGTCCAAAACGAAAATATAACGCATGTCCGGGAAAATATAGATATTGATGGTGATGAACTCCCTGAAACGCAACCTCCATCGAATATATTATTACAGGTGGGATTTGCTGTACATCACTTCCTGCGTAATGGTGTAATATTTATTCGTTCAGTGTTTTGTGCTCGAGTGTGAACTGATTGAGACACCTGTGAGAGTTGAGTGCAAGTGTAAGAAGTGCAAGTGGTGGTGCTTCCTGTTCTTATAATAAGAGAACAGAGAAGAACAAAACAAGGAGGAAAAAGAGACAAAAGTAAATAAAAGGAGAACAGCAGGAGAGAATCTAGACAACAGAGAGCCACAGTCTGTTAGCGGTTTTCTCCCAGCTGTGTAAACGCAGCCACAGTGCATATGCACATCCACCCAGTGTTACTCACACTCACATTCCCTCTCTCTCTCTCTCACTATTTCTATCTATCTCTCTAACACACGCACACACACACCCCGAGGCATACAGACCAAAATATTCCAATCAGTGCCAGATGCTCTCCCACTCTCCCTCTTTTCTCTATTCCTCTCTCTCTCTTATCCAGCAGCGCCCTGTGCTAAAAGAGAAGAATGCACGTGCTAATCCTGTCCATATTCCTTCAGATTTGAGAATCGCCAGTGCGGTGTTTCTCCCAGCATGCAACGATCACGAGGCCGAACTGCTGACACAGCGAGCACACTCGATTACGCTGAGGAACAGGCAGCGTTCAAAACAACGCAAAACGTATTTGCTTTGCACAAGCGCTCAGCATTGCTCCATACCGAGTCACGCCCGTCGTAACGCTCACTCTGAGTCATCTTGATGAGCCGTTAGAGATCCGCTCAGCAAAAGAGAGAGGGAAAAAAAAAACAGTGGCCTGCTGTATAAAACACTTCAAGTGCAATTTTCTCTTCCTTAAAAGTTGAAGTAAAAACCTGAAGTGGCACTTGGTGCCTTGCTTATGTCAAATAAATCCTCACATTCTGTCCTTAAGTATCACTTTGCCCTTTGGTAACACCTTATGGTGTGTAAAATGTCTTAACACTCAGCTCTCTTAGGAGGTTAGAGAGGAACAGTATGTTGAGATTGCCCAGCTAGTTATACATCATATTAATATGAGACTTTCAAAGCAGCTAAATTACACATTTTTTTTACTGTAGGAATATATATACTAATGCATGTGTGAGAAAATTTCACTCCTCATTGTGAGATGTTTCATAGAGAGCTTAATGCAACACACAGAAAGCATTCTGTTGCACTGATTAAACACAGCTCTCTCTCTCTCACTCACACACACACAGCTTTACCAAACACTGCAGTGTGAACAACACTGTCACAGGCTAAGCTGACTCTCGTCACAGCCTTGCTAATGGCTGTGTGTGTGTGTGAGCGTCTGTATTTACTTCGTCTTTGAGGGTCTGACCTACTTTTTTTTTTCCCCTCCCCTGTTGAAATTCTAATGAAGCTTTGTTAAGGAGAGGACTCTCTACCACAGCGCTCTAGAAGAAAATTTACTGCTCTCTGATCAGCAGTTAGAGCGAGACTAAACACTTTGCGCAACGTTATATCTGGGTATCACACGTGGCTCGGCAGGAGGACACACCCTGCTGCGGAGCGGAGAACCGTCAGGTGATGATGTCATACATCTGCAATGCTGCCATTGGATAAGCAAATCTGTTTTACAACAGGATTAAATGACAAAGAACTTAAAACTGAGCCAGTCTCGTTTTTTTAATTTCCATACATGCACACCTTTCACTTTTCAGTTATTATAACACAATATAATACTGCATATAAATGTGTGAGAGAGGTCACGCTATTGGGGAGGGAGATAGCAACACAGGTCTTCAAAGATTAAAAATTTTAAAAAGATCAACCCGCAACCTTCAGTAGCCAACAATAAAAAGAAAAATGTTTGGGAGGAGCATAAAGGACTACACATTTCAAGCGACATTGTTCAGTTCCGATTCTTTTAGGGCCCAAGCACTATCAAAACCAGGACTATGGTGTCATAGTGACTATGGTGTCTTAACATGCTAAAAAAGGCACACAGGTTGTATGTTGCGCCCGTGTGTCAGGGATGGCGCACCAGAAAGACACAGCGAGTGACATCATTTTGAGTGACATCAGTGTCTTAGCATGCTCAAAAAGCACACAGGTTGTGAGGTGCCGGTGCATGTGCTTGGGCCCGATCATCGCTGCTTGCAATTATATTTAGGGCCCAAGCACTATGACATCAGCCCTATGTCGCCATAGTGTGTGAAAGGCACTCTTGTGTTCAGATTGGATTTGCTTGTCATAATTAAAAGTGACTTTCATCTGACTCTAACGTGGATGAGTCTGTCTTCTGAAACGTTGCGCGAGCGCACGTCTACACGTCCTTGCTTGCACCATCTGTTTTTTAAACACATCGTATTTGTGTGACTGCTCATTCATTTCATACAATGGATGAAACGTTAGCAAAAAAATGTGCTTGGGGTTTTGCCTCGTTATTGCAGCTTAATCCTCTGTTTGTAGCACCGTTATTACCATGTATAAGGTATGTATCTGATCCAAAACCACATACGAAGCGACTCAGATTTGATCTAAAAAACATCCGGTTTGTGTGCTCATGGAAAATCAAAAGCAGGTCAGTGTCACATTAGGGTCACTTCAGGTCGTTAATGTAAACGTAGCCATATGCGTTACAACTTCTCAATTCATCCATCAGTCCACACCAACAATCTTTTACCCTAAATGAACCGACAACAAACTGAGCCATGAGATGCAGAAAGTCATGGGTAACAGAATGCCAGGCTAAATTAATGACACCACAGAATTCCCAATATAGTTCAGTTTCAGGGCCTAGGTCACAATACCAATGCTAGATATATAAAATTTCTACCTGGAAAAAAAAAAATGAAAAGCACTACATATTCGACAGCGATTGAACTTGACCATGATGTTCTCTAAATATTCTCCATTTCCTGTGACAGCATGGAAACACAGAGCTTCTTTTAAGTAGGAAAATCAATGATGAGACCAGACAGGAGATTAAGTTCTGCATTCGACTAGAGCTTGAAACTTGTAATTCCCAAATGGTGCCAAGAGAAAAAAAGATTATGTTCTCAACTCAAAAAATTCCAATTTGAGAATGCTCAATGTTTTGTACCTTTAGATTAATTACACTGTACAGTATATACAATGATTTGGTTTAGATCTGTCATATAAATAAGACATATTGTGCTTGTTAAATCTGGGCGTATTCACATTAGGCTTGACTGATTTGTACCATTCCCAGCAAAGATTGCTGCCCCCTCCTATACTCTCCGATACAGCAGAATCAAAGAAGTTAACCTTTGTGCTAAGCCTAATATTATTGATATTTTGGAAACAAAAGTGTAAAAAATAATGCTCTGGCATACCTTCCTACTTCATTAGCTATGGCTGTGTGCGTGAGAGACACTCAGATTTCAGAGGAGACAGACAGCACTGAGGAGATCTACTTCCATTTTCAAGTACGATTGTTTCCAATCTGTACCCGAGAGTGGTCCTGAGCGTGGAACGATTGTGTTCTCACTGATCAAAATGAACCAGATGTTGGGAAACGATCCAGAGGCCCTAAAGATTTGTGGTTCTGAGGAGTTTAGCATACATCACTCATTACATTTAGCTTGATGATAAAAGAAAACTTTTAAGCTTTTGAGATACGTTGAATGCAGTATATGACTTTGTAAGGGCTGGCAGGTCAGACGAATAAGTCAATAAAGAAAGTGTCTCAGTTTGCTAAGACAGTCAGTCCCTCCATGTTTACCCGGATGTTGCCGAGAGCGTGGGACAGCACTGCTCTAATTTCCAGCATCTTTAGGGGCTGTTGTGCTCTGATTGAAGTGCAGGGAGTTTCCCAGAGAGAGAGGATATTAAGCAGGCGTGTCTTTTTTTTTTCTTTTTTCCTTCATCTTCCTTAAATTGAAACATAAAAGATTGGAACTGTCTAAGCAGCAGGAGATAATTATGCAGCTGGATGTCACAGCCAGACACGATCGCTAATTTATTGGTGTTCATGTTGAGATTCATCACCTACGGCCACTGCACATAGAAACACACAAAAGCATGCACAGACGGACACTTTTGAAGGTAAGGAGTGGAATAATTAGGTGGGAAGTGTTAAAGCACATTAAAAAAAATTACTTTACCAGCTGTACCTCCTGACGCAAACTTACCATTGACTGAAATAAAAAACATTTCTCTTCTAAAATTAAAGTGGCATTTGAAGCAATGAGACACACAAATAAAATAACTAGTGGGCTTGTATTGGTCATCAAAACAATTCAACTAATACTTTAGGACAAGGTTAAAACCCCTAGTAAGAACTGCAGGTGGTGTAATTGTAGGTACCATCATTCAATTCAATTCAATTCAATTTTATTTGCATAGTGCTTTTAACAATTGTCATCGTTGCAAAGCAGCTTTACACAATCAAAAGAATTATTTAAGTTTGTATGAAATGTGAATGTGTATGTGCATCATGACAGTAGTATAACCGGAGAGTGATAACTGTAACATCACCCACACGCAGCATATAAATAAAGACCAAGCAGCGGGCCAGACACCCAGCCTTGAGGAACTAACAAGCTACTATTACTGCTACTGCTGTGGACTAAAGATACTTCTGCCTGTACATAAGATAATTCAGCAAATACCACTTGCTAAGAGACAGGAAGGGTGTTTATCAAGACACACAGCAGAGCAGAGATCAAGAATGAGGATAAGGTTTAGGGTGCAAACAGCTGTCAGTTCTAAACGGTCTTGACATTCTTGTATTCGTGGTCACAATCAGAACAGATTAGACCACTGAACGCGTTTTGTGAGGCGGTTAATCCAGGCTCATGATGAACACTTTCTCTTTGCTGCACATGTAGCTTAAATATTAGGAGCAGTGATTAAACGTTAGCAGCTTGTTAATACTTATAAGCCGACACTATTTGGCAGTACATGTACACCACTGGTGACTCCCCGCGCTCTCAGAGTTCTTACTTGCTGTTTGATGAGCGCTATTTTTAGCTTAATAATGGTGCAGCAGATGGTCGGACAGTATAAGACTGTAACTAGACTATCACTTTAGTGCCTGTTTTTACATAGAATGGCTGGCACGAATGCTCAGACAATAGCAGCTTGCCTCATGGGTCCTGAATGATCAGCGATACACGTCTCTAACAGCTGACTTTAGGAATTCGTTCTTCAGCTGTGTAGTTCTAGTGACTCTGTGCTTTCTTAACTCAGCTTCCTGTACTTAGCTGACAGAAGTGAAAGTCTTGTAGTCAATCCACCCTAGAAGACTGACTGAAGTGCTGTTCACTCAGACTGAAAGACTGCCGTCCTGTCATCTTGAAACAGACTGGCCAATCTCCTTTAATCATTCCCATGAATAGATCATTTAAGTCATGTTTTAGGCATGACCGATTAGTATGGTGCCCAAGAACGATTGCTCCCCCCACCGCTCACATTATGTTTGCTCTCAGTTCTCGGGTATGCTTGGATATTTAAACTCTCCGAAACAGCAGGTGGCAGTATGCACCTACTTGGTTTGTGAGCCGCCATTAAATACAAGTGAAGGAGAGAACCTTCGCGTTATACCTCATGTTATTGAGAAATGTCAAGAGTAACATTCTTGTGTGCCTTCCTACTTTATCAGCTACGGCGGTGCGGGCCAGAGGATGAGATGCGAGAGGCGTGAGCTACGCACACACGGATTCTGTAGAAGACAGACAGCACTAATGACGTCACGTCTAAACAGCAATCTACTTTCGTTCTGAGGTCTGCCTAACTATCTAATTCGATCTTTCCCAGAGTACACTTTTCCCAAGTACGTAACGGTTGTGTTCTCACTGATCAAAATGAACCAGACTTCGTGGTCAAGCATGTTCAGAAACAATCCTAAGGCCCTAGGTAGGATAGGATAGGATAGGACCTTAAAACAACCTTTAAACTTCACGCAAGAAGGACAAGGTCACCTTCAGCAATTAGCATTCGATAAAGATCCATATCTCGTTCTGGCGATGGCCTATTGTGGGGTCACCTGACACAGGGGTGCTGTAAATGCAATACTAGAGAGACCAGCTGTTACACACTCACACATTATGTCAATACCTGAAACATAGATGGATAACTAAGGAGCAGTCAAGTCTCCTGAACGAATGTAAACACACATACTCTCTCTAACACCTATGCATGATGCACAAAGACTGCAGAGAAGCTAATTCCCATCAAGAACGTGACGACTCCATTACATGCAACAAAAACAGGTGCGCGAATTCAGCAGATGTTTGTACGTGTAAGGCATCTTTAGCACACTATACACACAACAAAATATTAGGGTCATCTTTAAGCACAACTAGAGATGGAATCAGCAGGGACCGTGCGATACGATATTATCAAGATAATTGATTTGTATAGCGATTCTGTTAGCATTATGATTTTGCAAATATCCCGATTTGATATTTTAGACAACTATTCTAAATTTGCTAAAAAGACATTTTAGAAAAAAATCTGCACCTAAACCACACAGGATGGTGAAGTTTTCCGATATGTGCAAGTTTCAGGTTGCACACGCGTGACTGATACAGGCTTGAATCCTCGACCCATACAGGGAACTCATAATGTAACGTACAGATGGAAGCATCACTACAATTTCTTTATCCTCGTCCCCTATAGCCGTTAATGAAACATTCGTGGGTTGTAGTCACCCCGCCCACACCTGAATGGTTTAACGAGGTTGAAAGCCTAATGCTATGGATTTTATGAGGAACCTGAGAACAGATTTTTGAGCAATATGTTAGGACGTAGACCACCGCCAATGGGAAGAACGGTTTTATTTTTTTGATTCTGACCTAGTCTGGCGGGGTCACATGACCTCAGTTAGATTATCCTATATGGCCAAAATTTTGTTTGCAGGGCGCTTGAGTGCTTCCAAAATCAAACTCGGCAATGTATGTCTTCATAGATCTCACCGCGGTCACGCTGAAACAGGTTTGTTGTTCATCAGGTGTTTTCACATTAGACTCATTTGTACTGTGCCCAGGAAAGATCGCTCCCCTTCCCCCTGCTGGTCAGCGTCCACCTTATTTTTGCTCTCCGTTCTCGGGTACACTTGCAAATTTTTTTTACACTCTTCAACGCAGCAAGTGTCAATATGAACCTAGTTGGTTCGTAAGCCACCATTAAACACAAGCGAAGAGGAGAACAAGGAAATAAAAACCCTTCGTGCTATGCCTAATATTATTGATATTTTGGGGCAAACGTCAAGAGTACCTCCCTGGCATGCTTTCCTACTTTATTATCTACGGCTGTGTAGGTCAGAGGATGAGATCGGCGTGCTACGAGCGCACGGGCCTTAAGGGGCCTTAATGTGGGAAAATCCTTAGTTACGGTGGGGGAAATATTACTGCTACAGCATAGGAAGACTTTCTACTCAGCTGTGTGCTCCAACTTGTGTGGCAGCATTTTAGGAAGACTCACACGTGGATGAGATTCTCAGATATTCACATACATTTGGTCATATACCAACAGGGTCACTGCACAAAGGCAGAAACACTTTTGCTATTTGCTTCCTCTGATATATAATCAGTATCAGTTCCACTTCTTCAAGGGTTTAAATTCTTTCATGAGCACAGACACCTCTCTGCTGCAGCAGCAATATAAACATTAACTATCTGTACTGTGTGAATGTCCTAATGAGGACATGAGTCTGCCTGTGCACGACGGTACAGCAAGGTTATGGTCACCGCTGAATGCACACACACTTGAACGTGTGAAGATGAATGCAAGGTTTCGAGGGGCTGCGTACTGAAACTCGTAGCTTATTAAAGAGAGAAAAGCTGTTTTTTTCTTTTTTCTCAGAGCAGAGATATTAGCCTGCTCTCTGAAAATGCTTCAGCGGGAGGGTGAGGTTGAGAGCACTGAGGAACGAAGACAAAGACCCTGCATCCCCCACAACAGCCCTGACATCTGTCCCACCTAAACAGAGCTGCTTTATCTGTTCCTCCAGACCACAGCAATGCTAAATATTGCTCGGGATGAGCAGGGGGCGAGAATGAGGTGAGAACAGAACAAGGCTGTAAGAGATAAGGACACAACAAAAACCCGGGACACTGAGCAAGCCACTCTCCCTGGGGTTACAATCCCAGACAGAAGTCTCACCATCGTGAAAAAGGATCTTTAATCTAACAGACTGTTTACAATGTCACAGTTTCACACTCGGTGTGTGTTGGTGCACAAGCTGAATGACTTTTTTTTTTATTATTCAAATTCAGTCTGATACTAATAGATCAGGGCTGGACATTATGTATAAAGCATAAATCATTCTGACACTGGAAACTAAATCAACTACAAGGTAATGTGTTCCTTGAGTGTTTTTCCTCTTCTTAAAACACATCAACCTGCCACCCATTTAAATTGTATTTATTTATTAATGAGTTACTAATAGCACTTTTTTGTGTATACGTTTTATTTATTAAACAAAACAATACAACACTATGATTTTGGCAGTACACACTAAACTATTTCCACACTCTCATCCCATGTGGTAGGAGTGAATCATTTGTTTTGTTTAGAAATAATAATTATGGGGGATGACAGAGATATGTGCTGCTCAGTAAAAATAAAAATCTTTTTTTATAAAGCTAAGGTAAACAACTTTTTTTCTTTATTATTTAAACGATTCAAGGTCTTAAAACTGTAATCGGTAAAAAATTAATTTATAAAATCTTGATACTTACAGAACCGCACCATTTCTTTTCTTTATTTAACGCCATGCCAGCTTCTCCGGATATATTCAAAGCAAGAGTCTTAAAGTGAGAGTTTTGTGGTATTTGATATTAAAACTAGGTAAGATGTTAAATAAATACATTTTTTCGAAGAGGTTTGAAACTAAATTTGAATTTACTAGTTTAAAAAACGTTTTCAAAAGTGTCAATCAAATGGAAGTACAGTCAAATTAAATATGTTTATTTATGGACAGAAAGGTTTTACGTGATGAACACTGTGGTGAACAACTTTCTCTTCATAGTAAAAAGTGTGTGAAGCTTTTGGAGTACACTATTCTGCATCTTGTATAAATGACTTGATCGAAACGATTATTAAAATTAAATATATGTTTTGTCTGGTCACAACATTAAATGGAATCCGTCACTCTGGTATTGCGGCGTCGTGAGTGACGGGAGGTGACTGGCGATTGCCGTTCCTAAACGTCATGTTTCATGTTGTTTTTGACATGAACAAAATATTGCTCAATAAACACTGTGCTCTTGACACAATCTTTGCCTCAGCAAGTGCTAAATAGTTTTTAGCCTGCACAGAGTTCATGGTAATAAACCTACACAAAATATATTAGTAGTTAAATGACAGCGGAGTTGGGGGCGGCGGTTGCCACAGTGAAACTTGATGTCTTGTTTCAAAATAGATTTCAGCAGCTGAATGTGAGGATTTTGAGCACAGGACTGGAAATGTGAAGAATTTTATTTGCATCATCCCTTATCACGGTGTCTTACAACATGCAGAGAGGAACGCAAGGTGAAAAACACGGGTTATTGATCTGCAGCAACGGCTAAAACAGTCACCGTGTCATTTTGGGTAAAGATTAACTGTATTAACTGTTTTCCGTTCAAATTCAAATACATGACAAACAAGTGTTTAAAATTTTTAACTGAAAAAAAAAAAAGAAAAAAGAAAAAAAATCAACTGTATGTATGTATGTATTATACAAATATAGTAGACAAGCAATAGATGTTTGTGTATTTGTGTATTAAATTTACAAAGAAGTAGTACACCTTGCTACACATCCAACATCAAATTCAAATAATTCAAGGTTCAATATTTGCAACTGATTATAGTTGCCATGTTTGCTAACTATTAGGGGTGTAACGCGATATGTGTATTCGTACCGTTCAGTACAGGACGTTTGGCTTGGTGTGTGTGCTGTGATCCGAGGGAAACACTCCAATTCGTATTAATGGAACAGACGGCTGAGGACGTGTCAAATATCTCTTGAGAGACATGGAATTATTACAGGATTTAATTCAGCATAGCATCCCAAGCCATGCCTCGCCGGTCAGAATCACATCGTTTCCGACTTCACAGATGAAGTGGGAATCTGGACACGCTCGTGATTGTGTTTTATTAGCAACATGGTAGGCAGCTAACTTGGATAAATGATGACTTGTTTATTTTTTAAACAGCAAACTGTACACTCAGTGTTTTAGGTTTAACAAACAAATATATCTGTGTGGTGACTAATCTACAGCTAATAGTTGTTTATACAGCAGAACTCCTCCAAAGACAAGTAGTTTTACTTCTGTTGCAGTGTCATGAAACATACCAGTAAATTTTCTTCCACTTCACTGTATGGAAAAACGTACTGAATCGGGCCGCCGAAACCCGATGGGCGGATCGGACCGTGACATTTGTGTACCCTTACAATCCTTTTTACTATGCATTACTGCCGGTGAGCACCACAAACACACACTGGAATAAATTCAGAGATGTTATACCATAATAACAATAGGTCTGTTAACTACTGTATTTATTTAAGAATGAACTAGCAGGCTATAAAATAAACGGAATAAATAAGCACGAGAAACAGAGCATCATCATTACAATGACACTGGCTGGAGCTTTACAGGATTGGATTTGCTTTCCAGTCAAAACTTCTGCTGTGATTAACACGGTGACGGTCAATCACATGACACATACAATGAAAGTGAAGACAGCACACTTCTGCAATGTTAGTAAGTCCATGTCAGTGGTGATTATCAACCGATATTCAAAGACCTGACTCAAAAAGAACGTTTCTCAGACAGGATCAACCAATCTGAAGGTCCAAGGGTTAACCTCCAGCACACTGAAAAAGAACTGGCAGGTCAGTGTGAAGTGACGTGATGTGTTCACAGTCTAATGGTACTCGGTTTGATCTGGTTATTTAGGTTTGCATAGGTTTTGAGAATGTTAAGGACTGTATTAATGTGTGTTTGTATGGTTTCTCATCCAGGGGAGATGCCCCTGCTCCACATGACCTTGACTATGGGAAAGTGTTCTGACTGATGATGAATGAAAACATAACAAATAATACCTGATATCGGTTAAAGATGTGTTTCACACTGTAAAGGACGACACTTCTGTTTCAGGTTGATATTTTCTCCGTGAGTCATTGTATCATGAAATCAAACCATCGAGCTGTAACACCTCCATGATCAGACGGAGGCTTGTTATAGAGTCATAGTGAGTCACAGTGAATGATCAGACACCTACCTCACTGCTGATTAAAACACTTTCCTGGTTATCACATCATCATCCACCTCCTCAATATTTTACCAAACCCAAGTTCTCATTGCTTTTGTTTCAGTTTCCACTCCTTGAAAATTTTATAGCACCCCACCCCACTGGACTCGCCTTTGGATTTAAATCTAACCACACTGTGTGGTAAGCACAAATAAAACATCATAAAAAAGATTTCTCATTTAAAGATATCTTATGATACTGTAATAACTGTTTCTCAGGACAAGTGACCAGAATGCACTGAAAACCCTCTGTCTTTGTTTACTCTATGCAGGTTCTTAAACTGATCATTAAACCAGGGAGACCAAAAACTGACAACAGAAGTTTGAACGGAACCAGACCAACCCCGCACCGCTCAACTTTTTTCTTTGGACTCATCCGAAGTCAGTAGCCTATCAGACTCACTGCTAGTCACAACATCAGTTCTGAGATATTGAGACATGTTAAACAATCTTATATTCAGGGTTTGATTCCCGCTTCGATAAGCTCCAGGCCTCCTGTGACCTTGTACATGATAAGCAATATAGAAAATTAATGACTGAATGAACGAACAAATAAACAACTTTATTTCTAAATATTCCAAACATATAATAAGAGTTTTGCATGCATTACCATGCAGCCACACACCCAAACTCAGCCTGAGACAAAATGCAAACTACATTTTAAATGGTCATTAAGTAAGAACTGTTTTTCACCATTTCACTACATTAGATTTAACATTTAATTATGTATTCACAATGTTTCTCACACAGGATCTTCAGCACCAGCAATACCTGGGTAGGGGTAGCTCAGGTGAACAACTAAGCTGAAGGTCCAGGGTTCAAACTCCAGCACCACTTGAGCACCAACGTTAACCCTCAAGTGATCAGATGTATAATGAGATAAAACTAAGTTGCTATGGATTAAGGCGTCTGCCAGATGCATGTAAATGTAAAGGTATATATCGTTTATCCTGTATACAGGGTCGTGGGTAGATCTCAAGAGAGTTAGGGCACAAGGCGTGTGGACAGGGTGCCATTCCATCACAGGGCCCACATACACAAATTGACTGGCGGCATTTCGGGAACGCTTATTAACCAAATCTGCATGTCTGGACTGTGGGAGGAAACCGATGTAACCAGAGGAAACCCATCAAGCATGCCAAGGCCAAACCAGATTTCCAGACTGAATTTTTTAAAAAGACTTAACATATTTTAACTTGCATTAAACATAAATAAACTAATTTGAATATTGCACTTCTTTTCTCACATCTTGGTGATAATTCTCTCATGCACATGATGTTCAAACAGCATCCGATCATGACTGAGTTCATGACATTCTGCACTAACTAACTTTCATTCAGCAAAATACTACCAACACTGGTCATCTGCACGCTTCTCTCTCTCTCTCACACACACACACACAGTCCTTATTCACAGCATGCACTTGAGTGACTGAGCATGGGCGTAGATTAGGCGAGATTAGATTAAAATGTAGTTAGAAGTGGTGTATTAGCTAGCTACAGGCTAGGTAGAGGTATCCCAGCTAAGGTCATACAACGGCTAGCTTCAAAACAATTCAGCAGAACAAGATATATCATCTTGACGATGATTTAAATCTGATGAGGATGATGAAGGGAAAAAAAAAAATATATATAATATATATATATATATATACACAGCTCTTAGCTAGGGTTAGCAGCTTCGCTCACTTTGCATACTCAAATGAAAGAAAGGATGCATCACATAACACGACCGAATGACCCATTAAGCAGTGCATTCGTTTTGAATTCGGTTTGATTTATATAACACGTTTAGATATAGCGAGCGCTGATCCTCCCTCAGTACGCAGTGCTAATCCGGAGCCGTGCGTAACGTAACGTAACGTGGCGTAACGCAGCGCGAGCGCCGCTACGGAGATTTTTCTCCTCGGTAGCTAGCGACGGTAGCTAAGGCGCTCGTCAAGGGGGGAAAAATAAATAAAATACTGGATACACGGCCCGAGAGTGGACATTTCCCTTACCTCATCGTTCCTTTTCCATCTTCTATAACCTCTCGGTGAAGGGAGTGAAGCACAAAAAACCGACGCGAATCAAAGGAAATCCTTGTAACTGGTGAAATATTTCAGTTTCTTCTCCCCCTTCGCTCCCCGCTCTCTGCCCTGCAGCCGCCGGATGGCTTCACTACGCAATATTGGAATTTCTCAAGTATCGCGAGAACGCGCGAGATAATGACGTCATAATTTTCCTCATCACCACCCAGGAAGAGAAAGCGGTATCCACTACTTACTGTATCTTACCATAACAAAGGTACTGCCGAGGTTGTTTTTTTTTTTGTAAAACGCGTTTGCGTCTGTGTTGTTCCGTAAATAAATCCGATTCACCGGTGAAGTTGTTACACTGATTTGCTTTGACAGTCACTTTACATTCAAACGGTTTTCGGCGGTTTAACACTTGAGGCTGTATCACAAATGCATGCGTTTGTAGTATATAGTGCACTATATAGGCTATTTTATACTTATACGAGGCGGCAAGGTGGCTTAGCGGTTAGCACTGTCGCCTGGCTCCTCCAGGGTCTGGGTTCGATTCCCACCTCTGGTCTGTGTGGATGGAGTTTGCATGTTGGAGCTTGATGGGTTTCCTCTGGGTCCTTGTGTTTCCTCCCACACTCCTAAGATATGAACATTAGGCTAATTGGTGGATTTGCACTGTCGCCATGCACCTCCAGGTCCTGGGTTCGATTCATGTAAATGGTGAACAGTGGTACAACATTTGAATGAATGCAATGGTCACCATTTGTATTGATTACAGAAGATTCTAGATGGATGGAAATCTCGTAGCGTGTGAAAGTTGACCGGAGATCCTACCAAGGTCATACAATTGGAATAACAATTGTAATCACCACTGGGCTCCACAGTCCCTAGTTGGACTACAGAGGTTTCTAGATGGATGAATGGATACTAGAAATCATCCTCTTTTTTTTTAAATAAACACTGTCCATCTCTAAACAAGCTTTTGTATACCGTCATAAAAAATGTTTATGGTGAGCACACGGACGCACTGCTGTCTGCACGTCTTCATGAGAAGGATCAGGGCTATAGGGAGGATGCTTTATCAGCTCAAAACCAAGCTTTTGCAGAGTGTTGACAGTGTGTGCAGACGTGCATCGTCAGGCGAGATCACAACGCCCTAAGACAGGCCTCCCCTCTGTGTTTAATCCGAAGTTTAGACTTCAGCTCTTCAATAAGCATCTCACTGTAACAAGCAATGTTTATTGTCTAACCTTTTTTTTCCTGATAATGTTCCAATACTTTTGAGAATGCCAGAAAACTATAAGCATCACTTTTCCTGCTAAAGATGTATCTTTTAAATAACTCCAAATTTTGTTATCCACACGCTTCTGTTTATGCCCCTCCGTGAGCCCCAGATACACTCTCAGACCACAAAACATGAATCATTGCACGCTGCTCTTCTTTCCTGCAAATCACAAGTGGGGCATAATTTTTTTGCTCGAACCACAGTTACAAACAAATTAATGTAAACACATTCACACCTGCACAGCCATGACTGGGGACACAGTCGCCTTCAGTGGAAAGCACTGATGAGAGCGCGGGTAACAGAAGTTTTAATATAAATCCCATGCTGAGAAAAGTAGCTATTAAACCACTCATCTAATACAATACCTCAACTTGTAAGCCGGATCATTTGTTATATCAGGAATAATGATGGGCAGATCATGTGATCACCTGTTGGATTAAGTGTTGCTTCTCACTGAAGCTTTTCAAACTTTTGCTAGAAATCCAGGATGAAAGGGTTGTACTGCAAGCCGGGTGAAGCCAAGGAGCTGAAGTTTATTATACAGGAGACAGTGAGTATCAGCAGCATTGTGCATTACAGTATACACTGTTCCGCATTAAAACAAGGCAGTTTAACCTCCTGTGTAGGTTATTTGTAGGTATGCAATTCCTGACGAGGCACCAGTACATAACATCAGCCTCATTATCCTCCATCCATCAATAGAAAGCTGTCAATACCTCATGACCAATTATTATTTGGTATTAATTTTGTGTTTATATCTATTGAACTAGATCAATGATTTGAAACAGGAAGACGTTTGCCATACCGGACAGTTCTCATATGAGGATCGTACGAGGATACACACAACAAAGTGTCCTTATATGAGGACAGTAGGGACTCGAGGGAGAAAGTATACATTAAGGAAAACTACTATGTATTCAGAATCCATTTCATTTTCACAGCACGATTTGATAAAAATAAAATCACACTGCGATTATTTGGACAGATACTGCAATTGCAACACATATTTATACGTAGCCATACGTAGCTATTAAATGTACCGTTTTGTATTCAAACGTATTTATCTGGGCTAACAGCAAATAAAGGCACAAACGTTCTCAAGAGGATATTTGCCAATATTCATATTTATATATAATAAACATGCTTCATTTATTGACAAACTCTACGTAAATTCGAGACTATGCGTATATCACTATAGTAATATTAAGTAATTGCAAAGGTCCATGTTATGATTTAAAGTTTTGTGATTAATCGTGCAGCGCTCAGTGGTTAGCTCTTTCACCTTGCACCTCCAGGGTCCGGGTTCGATTCCTGCCTCAGGTTTGTGTGACTGTGAGAGGAAACCCACCAAGCACGGGGAGAACATGCAAACTCTTTGCACACAGAGATGAGAATTGAACCTGGCCAGGAATCGAACCTGGACGTGCAAGGCTAACCACTACACCACCATGCTGCCGTTAGTTCTTATACTGTCTGTCTGTCTTTATTTATAGAGTATAGGTGTAACTATTGGTGATCATCAAGTCAAAGTTCAAGTCAAAGCGTGTTCACTTAGTCCTGTGGACATTAAGGTGAGTGTTCTATCGGTTCTGACTCTTTCCTCCAGATTTCAACGTATAGCCGATCACATCAGCACAAACAAGTCTGTCTGTTCTTTTCAGCTGTGTGAGGATTTAAAGCTGCAGAGGGAACATGTCCCGGTCGGTCGAGAGATAGCCGGAGTCGTGCTCCAAGGTCATGTTTCCAATCTGGCTTTAAAAGATGTTTTTGAATCATGTTTTAACATGTCTTGTGTAACCGTTTTCTATCTTGTTAATGATACAGTGGGAGCCAAAGTGACCTTCTTTCAGCCCGATGATGAAGTCGTAGGTAGGAGCTGTATGACTGGCCAGTGCATGACTGAGAGCAGTACATGACATTTGTTCAAATCTATTTTTAAATCCATTTTCAGGAATTCTTCCCCTGGATGCTGAGACGTCTGGTCTTTGCGACGTCATCCTGGCGGATGAATATAATTTAGGTCATTTCAGTTACAGACCATCACTAATGACATTACTGCTTGAAGTATTTAGCTGCCATATGACTTAGGATAGTGTGCGTGTTTGTGTGTTTGGACAGTTCAGAAACCTGAGAAGGTTAGCTGGTTTCAAGCTGCCGGGGCAATTAAGGATGGTCTGAGGGCCTACACGGCGCTACACACTCTGGCCCGCGTGGCTGTCGGACACACACTGCTCGTACTGGATGGGGCGAGTGTAAGTTAATGCCTTTTGCTTAGTAACTAGATTTCCTGAAAGGAAATACTCAGTAACAATAATTAGTTTATTTCTCTTGCCTGAGACCCTACTTGCAGTTTATATTTTCACTTTTTTTCTTATCTAATCTTTTACTCTGTTAATCCAAAATGTTTTGAAATCCCCTAGTTAAATGTCTGTTGTCTGGAATATTAATAATCCATGCACTTGTCTTTAGCAGGTACCACGTCATACTGTACATGTGCGCACACCACGCGATGAATCCTTTATATGTCTAACATATTTAAAGAAATGACGAAACTGCACATTTTACTTCTAGCTGACATCCCATAAATCATATTTAAAATGTCTATCTAGATCTTATGACACATTAGAACCAGTCTATCTGTATTTATTATTTATCATTACCTTATTGGGAGAATCTCATTGACAGACGTTTAAGAGGCAGCAGTAGCGGAAAATCCAGACAAACCTATTTATAATTTCTTAAAATAGCTCTTCAACAAACCAAATATAAGATTATTAATCCTACAGTATTTCTAGTCAAATGTTACCAAAACTGAAAAAAATATATATATTTTTTTTACTTCTTTCAAGGAATAAATTCCTAGAAAATTTCACTCACTCATCGTCTATATCACTTTATCCTGTATACAGGATCGCGGGGGGCCTGGAGCCTATCCCAGAAGACTTATGCACAAGGCCAGGTCGGGGTGCCGGTCCATCACAGGGCACACAAACATACACACAGACACATACACACACTCATGCTCATTCACAGACTCTGGGCAATTTGGGAACACCAATTAGACTAACCTGCATGTCTTTGGACTGTGGGAGGAAACCGGAGAATCCGGAGGAAACCCCATGGACACAGACCTGAGACGGGAATCGAACCCGGAGCCTGGAGGTGCGAAGATACAGTGCTAACCACGAAGCCACTGTGCCACCTCCTAGCAAAAATTTAACGTTAAAATTTTTGTAAATTGAAATTAAATAAATAATTTTTTTTTATTTCTGAGAATACAACAATACATTTTGGCTTAAACAGTAGATTGGAAATAAGCTTAATAATCTTACATTTGGTTTGTTGTAATCTTATTTTAAGAAAATGTACACAAGTTCACGTACATTCTATACATTCACAATTAACATTCACATGGTATATTTCGTGATGTTTTGGACTAATTTAAGCTCACAGATGTTGAAGCTGTATACAGAATTTATAATATTGCAGTACACATGATTAGTGAATGTAAAGTTTAATTCAGTCAACCCATTTATTTCGCCATGCACCTATACACACAGCATGTGTTATGTCTTTAGCCATTTGGAGTGCTGGCCATCCAGCTAGCCCATTACCACGGGGTGAAAGTCCTCGCTACAGCCATATCTCCCGAAGACCAGACGTTTCTGGAGCAGCTGCGACCGAGTATAGGTAAGAAGGTGAAACGTAATTCTGTCATGCTTCGATTCTTTCAAAGATAGTCCTTCCTTTGCCGTTCCTTTCGTCATCACTTTGCTTTTTCCTTTGCTATATAATCTTCTGATCTCTGTCCTCACTTTCACTCTGCGATTCCTGGCACTTGCACAAGGTGTGCTGGAATCACTCGTAGGTAAGTGATGAGATAGAGTGCCCGATTTCATGAGCTCATTAATAATAGAAGACGGAGCGGTCTCGGCTGTAATACTTTTAGGTTATGGAAATAATGTTGAAGAGGTTTTGTATTTTTGTGAATAAAGCCAGGGTGATTGGAGTCTGGGACTCAAAAGTGGACCTGTTGGACTCGTGCCTTGAAGAGACTGGAGGACTCGGGGTGGACATTGTTATTGATGCAGGAGGTAAGGTCGAGAAGTCATTCATGTTGGTCAGGTTAGAACGTAATGCTTCAAAATATCTATATTAAAGTAAAGTCTACACCCTTGAGGATTTGCAGTACAAATATAAAAACAACGCACTAAGATTTTGCAATGTGGAGGCCAATGATGGTATGATTCCTCATGCACCCAGAACACTTTTTGACTATTTGAGTCCTGGTCATTCAGTACATTAAGGTCGTCAGCCGACTCTTCATGTGGTTCCTTTCTTACCCTGATGCTCCATCACTCTGGAGTTCCAAAGGCTTCTATCAGAAATGTGTGTTTTTTTTTTTGTTGTTGTTGTTTTTTCGTTTTTTTAATCTCCAACCAGTGAGACTTTATGAGGAGGAACCGGAGGGCAAGCACCATGTCCCACACAAGCACGACATCATCTCTCTCCTTGCAGTTGGTGGTCACTGGGTAACTACAGAAGACAACTTGCAGGTGTGTCATTATCTACTCTACTCTGAAAAAAAAATGTCTCAAGCATAGCAATCAGAGTATCTAAGACCCAACACCAACTCAGATACACCGTTTTTTCCCACCGTTTCTTCTCTTCAGCTGGATCCTCCAGACAGTCGCGCTCTTTTCTTGAAGGCCGCCTCCGTCTCCTTTTTAAATGAAGAAGTGTGGGAAGCATCCAGGGCCAGACAGGGCCGATATCTCCGTATCCTTGTGAAACCACTCGGGCCATTGCGCAGTCCAACCCTTATTCGATTTGTACTGGCCAAGATGCTCATCTCACTACTATAAAAGCACTGATCTGATTGTCGCCTTCTTATCGCTGTTTTTTTTTTTTTTTTTTTAGCTCTAAACTGTTTTACTCCGTCTCATATCAGACCCGTACGGAAGCGCATTGCATTCACAAAAGAAAAAAAAATCACAGGAATTATCTCATAATTATGACATCCTGATCTCATAATTATGACTTATTATCTCATAATTATGACTTACTATCTCATAATTATGACTTACTATCTCATAATTATGACTTACTATCTCATAATTATGACTTATTATGTCATAATTATGACTTACTAACTCATAATTATGACTTACTATCTCATAATTATGAGATCCTTATCTCATAATTATGACTTAGTATCTCATAATTATGACTTACTAAGTCATAATTATGAGATAAGGGGGAGCAGTCTCTTGCAGGGGACATTTTAGTGCATGACACCGGAAACGAAA
>JAAGKR010000014.1:0-11742 GCA_011419295.1 Clarias macrocephalus | reverse complement strand
TATCTTGATCGCTGTTTGTTTTCCCGCTGGTTTTGACCTCTCGCTTCGTTTCACGTTTACGTCTCTGCTCGCTCCCCCTTTGGATTATTCGCATCGCTGACTGACTCACTGGCTTTGAACTCTCGCTCTGGCTCACGACAACGTCTCTGCTCGCTCCCTTTTTGTCACACGCATCACTGACTGATTTAACTGGCTTTCCGACCCATTGCACCGGCTGTGTACTACGTCACCAGGATTTCCCCCCTGAACACGGAAGTGCTCAACGGCCAGCGCGCCACGCCCCCTTCGTCCAAAAGCTCGTCTAAGCCACGCCCCTTTTGTGCTGTAACTCTGCACTTGGGTCCTGCTCCTCTTCCTTTTCTCTCTTCATTACTCAGCGTGCCTGACAAAAATAACTGGAAACCATTGGTACTGGCCTGCAATATTTCGAATCCTCATAGGTAATATAACCTGAGGACAGCGCAGCTTTAAAGCTACGACCCCAAAACAAAGTTCTGCAAAGGCATAACACTACTTCAAGCCGTAACATCCGAACAAGAGTTTAAATTCTCTCTCAAGCAAAGCGAGACAGAGCATTTGTTTCACCTGTACTTCAGGACAATGGTTTAGTAAGTCCAGATAAGGTGCCAGCGCGAAGACATCCTTCTCCCGCGAGAGGAAATCGCTCTGGGCGTGCTCCATATACACCGTACGGGTATTGACGCTGCACCATGCCCATCGGACTGCATCCTGACTGAACACTACCTCCACGGGCTGATTAAAAATAGGCTGAAGGGAAAAGAAGAATGGCAGCGAAGACGAATAAAGCTCCTCAAAGTGTTCTTTTTGTAGAATTGCCTTTCTCCGAACTCCTGGCGGCAAGAGGTCCATGATGTCACTTGAGAAGTAAACCGGGCATGTGTAGGATTTAGGGAGGACTTTAATGTAAGGGCTCCATTCTGCTGCGTCTCCAAAGTATCTCTCAGCAATGAGGAAAGAACAAAGTGCGATGAGAGGAGACACTGGAGGCTTCCACCTGTACAGAGAGGGAAAAAAAAGTGATATTAATGGTTATACTCAATGTCCCGCTTCCATTAAAGAAAAAAAAAAAAAAGAGTTTAAAAAGGGTCTTTCAGTGGTGTAATGGATGAGATTTGGTGTATATGAATTACCCCACATGCATGTGAACCGTGGCTTATTGCAAACTTCACACCTCTGTATGATGGCGATTATATGAGTTATATTTGAGTTATATATGATTATATGTTATATATGATTATATGAGTTATATAGGAGTTATATTCGGAGCCATTCCTGAGAGAGAATCTCACTTTTTTTTTTTCATGTGCACAAATGATATTTTCATTCACTCAAACACTCTCTTGCATCCACACCAATTTATTCTATACAAAATCCTCAAAGTCTGAACTGGAACTCACAATTATACATATATGCACATGTTTTGTTTCACTGAAAAGATCCTATTTTTATGATATGGATAATAAAGAGTATCTCTATTATTTTTACATTCATTACTGGTCACATTGCACAATATGGACACTTCATGTACTAATATGAACTCATCTATACACACATGCACATTTGCACATACGTGACATTTATGGACATTGTACATCTATGCACAGATGCACATTTGCACACTCCCAGGACATTTCCACTTAAACTCTATTTCATCCGGTTCTGTAGAACAAGTTTACAATCTAGCCGACTATAGGTCTATATATTTTCTATATTTGTACAGACAAGTTTTTATATTGCTATATATCTATTTTCTATATTTATTTTCTATATATTTTTTCTATAT
This sequence comes from Clarias macrocephalus, assembly GCA_011419295.1. Classification (NCBI taxonomy): domain Eukaryota; kingdom Metazoa; phylum Chordata; class Actinopteri; order Siluriformes; family Clariidae; genus Clarias; species Clarias macrocephalus. The sequence continues at coordinate 9,938 of JAAGKR010000014.1, read as the reverse complement.
TTCTACAGATATGTTTTTTTTTCTTTAATATTTGTTGTATTTTCTATAACTATGTTTCTATAGCTAAAGTTTTTCTATATACTGTATATTCTTATTTTATTCCATATTTATTTACTGTTGAAAATTGTTCTTGCTTTTTAAAAAATTTTTATTTTAAGGTCACGGGCGGTCGTATAAGCATTTCACTGCATATCAGACTGTGTATGACTGTGTATGTGTAATGTTCATAAAGAGAGCTTTGGACCGTGTCGGTACAGACTGTTTTTCATTAATGGCTTGTGACTGCAATCACTTGAATAGTTTTAGGACTGAAATTGCCATGAACAGCTGGTTACCCCATCCAAATAGACTTGTTTATCGAAATGCATTTCCTGTTATACAACTGCAGTTTCCAGCTTAAAAAAGCAAAGTTATAGGAGGGATTTATTCATGCTCATACTATCTAGTATCAACTACATAGAGGTAGGTAGAGTCTGCTTTCTCTCAAGGTTTCTTTCTCTTGTGGTCTGAAAGGAGATTTTCCTTTTCATCGTCAACTCCGGCTTGCTCGTTAAGGCCACCCTGATAAAGCAAAAAATTTATATTTTCATATTTATATCCAGAATGTTTTGGTTCTGTAAAGCCGTTGTTTAAAGCAAATAAATTGATAGAAGCAAATCAATTTCAATGGAATGTCTTATGTTATCACTCACTTACCCATCGTCTATACTGCTAATTCCTGTATTCAGGGTCACGGGGTGCCTGGAGCCTATCCCAGGAGACTTTTTGCCTATCCCAGGGCACAAGGTGGCGTACACCCAGGACAAGGTGCCAATCCATCGCAGGGCTCACACATACACACACTAATTAACACTACAGCCAATTTGGGAACGCCAATTAACCTAACCTACATGTCTTTGAACTGTGGGAGGAAACCAGAGTACCCAGAGGAAACACACCAAGTACGGGGAGAACATGCAAACTCTATGCACACAGAGACGGGAATCAAACCTGGCTGGGAATCGAACCTGGACCTCGGAGTTGCAAGGCCACAGTGCTAACCACTACACCCATGACCAAAAAAACAATAACCGTGACTTGTGTGGTCCGTTGCACTCCTAGAGCCGGCACAGTGTGTAATACACCAGCAATCATAATCACTTAATGCATTGATTCACATCATGCATGGATCTCTGACAATTGATTGTAATAAAAAAACAACAAAAAACAATTAAAGTATGTCAGACGTTAGTACCTCTTTATGTATTCTCCCATGTAACTCTTCAAAACTGAGCTTGTAGTCAGCAAACACCTCTCTGGTAATGAGATCATCAAGTCGTTAGCCTGCATTCAGAGATAAACAGTAACAGCGCACATCAGAGATATAACAGCACACAAAAGGAAATCAAACCAAATTCTAACATTTTCACTATCCGCTAAATATAGTACAGTAAATCATCCAAGACATGTTTTTCTTTTTTTTTTTGCATGAGATAAAAGGCTAATTTCATCTAAGAATTAAATATCCTGCATAAATCTTCATGTTCAGAAGATGTGTGTAATAGGAGTTTTAACGGAGTCTCCAGTTGTTAAAAAAAAAAGCATTTGCTCATCCTAGTCCTCTACTTCTACATATGTCACACTATGTGTCTTCAAATTCTGATACAAAATGAAAGACAAGGGCAAAATTAGTTAACACAAAACACGTTTTTTTAATCATCATTTACTTGCTAAATTATTCCTTTAAAGTACACAATCGGTATGTAAGTCTGTGTGTATGTATGTGTTATACAATTCAGACTATAAACTACCTTAATGTGTTGAGTAGCCATCAGCCCTCTTCCTGTATCTAAATTAGAAAATAACATAAGGTTATAATTAACATCACAACAGTACACATTACAGATTGGGGGAAAAAACTATTATGTTATGTATTGTGATTCTTTTGTGTGGTAATTCATGTTTCGCCAAGCTGACTACAAAACACATAAAAAAACAACAACAGATTGTTATTAATATTAATATGTTAAAGTTCCTCTACTCTCCTACAGGTGGTGCACTTTAAACTATTCACACATTGGCAGGTGGCAGATCATCCTGTGTGGTAGAAGAAAATTATTTGCTAGGTTTGTTTAGAATTGTAATAAAACCTGAAAAAAATTGTATTAAATCAAAATATTTATAAAATGATGATACTTTCAGAATCACGATACAATTTGAATCACCACAATCCCTGGTGATTCCCATCCCTAGCGAACACACACATCGGCTAGCTGATATAACTTAAGGTTACTTTATCTGTTACCTGTAAAGCTGGCTGGAATCAAGCACTTAGAACTGAATCCCTTTTGTCGAAGCCATCTTCTCAAGTCAACGAAAGGTGCTTTGTGAGACAGAGTCACTGAAATAGGCAGAAAAACAAAATGCATTGGTGTGATTCACTGCACTGAGGATTGGCTATGTGGCAATTCAGTTATAATACTGTGGTATCACATTTCTATTACTGTGGGCATCAAAGGACCAACTCCGAACACACCAATTAGAATTTTTCATGCATAATACAGAACTCATAGAAGAACTTATAGAGGAACTTATAGAGGAACTTATAGAGGAACTTATAGAGTTTTTAATTAAGGTAAAGGACATTTTGGCTTCACATTACAGCACTGATGAATTCATGATTCTAATTGGTCAGAGAGTCCTGAAGGTTGAACTGTTTTCTATATTTTAGTTTCTCTCACAGCAGTACTTGTGTAAGTTCATATCAACGCACTCCTAAAGCCTTATCGTATCTATAGTAACAAAATACATTGCGACTTGGAAAATTAAGCCACATAAACTATCTTTAGTCATTGATACAGTGAAGTTTTCTGTGGTTCGATGCTTTTTTAACGTTTTAAGAAGAAGTCTCCAGTATCAGCATTGGGAATTGAAACCGTGTCCAGGAGGTGCAAAGCGACAGTGCTAACCACTACACCATAACAGAGACACACAACACAAGATTTAACGTACATGTTTATAGCATAATAATGATGATGTTCTTTAATCAATAGGCATAAGAGGAATAAAACACCATGTGACGTAATGTTATAGTAAAATAAACTACTGGAAGGTGATGTTAAAGCCCAGCTTCACTTTACTTCACCCCTTCACTGATTATTTTTCTACATCAGCATTCAACAAAATACAAACAAACACGTTACCAGTTCTTGCCTCTCCTCGTTTCTCCCTTCTTTTCTTTCTCGCTCTTCTTCCACTTCTGTTCTTCATCGTGTCTTCTTACCCTGTTGTTTGGGCTAACGTCACCCCTTTTTTCCCCAGATGACGTCAATAACTTTACATTCTGGAGCTAGTTCAAAGAGAGTCCGTATACTGTTTATTTGATCGTCTAAAGTAACAACGTTCTTCCCTACATCGTTCTCCTCGACCACGTGTGTTTTGAAGCTGGCGACGTCACCGCGTCGTCACGTGAACGCAGACTTCCGGGTATGTGCTCCTCACAGGCTCCGGGTGGGATGAACTTGTTTTTCCGGTTCTGCGCTGTGAGCTCGTGCGCGTGTGGTTGCGAGTGTACGCCAGCTTCCCTCAACTAAAAGGTACGTTTCTGACTTTAATTCATTCACACGCGCGCGCGATTCATTACTGTTCATGCATTAAACAGTTACGTGCGGTTATAACGCTTTAATTAAGAGCATGACGCTGGAGTTAACGTTCGACGCGCACCTGTTCGGGGCGCGTCTTTGTGCTCGCAGGTCACGATGTCGGCGCGGAAAGTTGCGCTCGTGACGGGCTCGAACAAGGGCATCGGGCTCGCGGTGGTGCGCGCGCTGTGCAAGCAGTACGACGGAGACGTGTACCTGACGGCGCGCGACGCGGCGCGCGGGACGGCCGCCGTGGAGGGTCTGAAGGCGGAGGGGCTCGCGCCGCGTTTCCACCAGCTGGACATCATGGACCCGGGCAGCGTGCGCGCGGCGCGCGACTTCTTCAAGGCGGAGTACGGCGGCGTGGACGTGCTCGTGAACAACGCGGGAATCGCCTTCAAAAGTAATTACTGTACACCGATCACGGTGGAGTAGGGCTCGTTTATTCACTCACTCATTGTCTATACCGCCTTATCCTATATACAGGGTCGTGGTCCTGGAGCCTCTTTCTTAGGGTATTATACTTGGGGTATTTGGCATGGTACATTCTGGAAGGGGTGCCAATCCATAGCAGGGCACACGCATGTACAGTACATACACTCCTTCACACTCCTTCAAATCTGGCAATTTGGCAACACCAGTTAGCTCAATCTGTATGTCTTTGGACTGTGCGAGGAAACCGGAGTACCGGGAGGAAACCCACCAAGGGGTGGGAGAACATGCAAACTCCATGCACACAGACCCGACGTGGGAATCGAACCCGGACCCTGAAGGTGCAAGGCATCGGTTTGTTTTAAATGATAAACTGTGGAACCTGAATCTATTTTGCGAGGTGCAATCTGACAGAAACTGCAGATCTACCTCCAGGGTGTGGAGTATCTATCACCTGATGTGCCAGTTGGAATGTAAATTAACCGTTTACCTTTCTAGAATTTCTTGACAACATCGAGTGACTAAGTGAAACAATAAAAGAAAGAGAAAATGAACACGAAAACATGCCGAAACATTTATTTAAACATTATGGAGTTACAAGAAACAGGTAACCCATGAGAAGCTTGTTATACTAGATAAGAAACAAAGGACTCGCAAAGATATTTCTTTGTGTTGCCATTATTGTATAAAACCAAATTCCACATTCTTGCCTGCATTTAGTAAGGAATGATATCTAAAAAAGGAACAACACACTTCAAGACATCCTGTTATGGGAAAATAACAAAATTTGGAATGTTAACACTTAACCCGTATCGCACCACCCTGTTGAGGATTAGTTTCCCGCTACAGCAAGTCCCATCATGTTTTTTTTTTTTTTTTGTTCGTATATTTAAAGATGGATGTGTTGGAAGAGATCCACACACCCTTTCAAACACCCCTAGTGACTCACTGAAAATGCATGTGAGTAAATCCGAGTTAATGGTTTCCACTAGACTGGTAACTCAGTGGTTTTAAGTCAGTTCTGTTACACTGATATTACTGACATCATGCATTGTTCAAATGTTGCAATAGTCCTAAATTACAATGAGAATTGCATGGCTGCTAACACACTTCATATCATTCCATCCTCACTGTTTCAAATCATACTGCTCCTGTCATAAACGCACTATGTTTTTACATATCTGAACTTTAATATTTTCATACTTTACGGTTTGCACGTCTCACTCACTCATCGGCTATACCGCATTATCCTGTGTACAGGGTCGCAGGGGGCCTGGAGCCTATCTCAGGAGACTTAGGGTAGTAATGGCCAGATGAAGCTTAATTTAGGTGTCAAGGCTTCCTAGCCAATAGTTTCACCAAAAGGTTCATGTCATGAAGCTTCATTCAAGGGCCCATTGTACTGCCACCTAGTGGAAAAAATGTTATGTAGCAACTACTGTAGATCTTCATGTCACAAGCAGCACAATTAATGCGTACATGCAGCTGCACTGTTCAAAGAAATGTTTATGCACATAATCAACATCTCTGAATCTTTGATAATTAACAGAAGACTGCACGAGCTTTTACTTAAGCGCCGAACGAGTCAGTCACGTGATTCCGGCAAATGCGAGACTTCGTTTGTCATTTGTCACGTGAGACTCTCAGGGAGCCGACACGCGCCTCGAAGCAAGGTTTCATTTGGACACGCCCCCTTCTGGTCGATACAAACTTCAGAGCTTCAGTTTCACAGTAACATCACTTACTTGGGCACGAGATGGGATACAATCCATCACAGGGCACACACATACACTTTCATATGCTCATTCATACAGGGGCAATTTGGGAACGCCAAACATAATCTGCACGTCTTTGGGCTGTTGGAGGAAACAAGAGCACCCGGAGGAAACTCACCAAGCACACAGGCCCTGAGGCGTGAATCGAACCTGGACCTTGTAGGTGCAAGGCAACAGGCGCCGCAGTTTACACTTGTGTTCCTTACAATTCTGATTAATTTATAACTTAATTTCCAGCTCAAAGTTTTATTTAATTGCAAATCCTACCTTCAGTTTAACTGTATTTTCTGGTGCAATATTTTCATTTGTAGTGTCATTTTTCTATTTTTAGGTAGAAAAAACCTACCTAAAAATAGTTACCTTGAGTTACACATTTATCAGTGTCCCACTAAATAATCAGTGTATGGTGGTAGTGTTGATTTACACTCTTGCTTAAATGTTTATGCCTCTCTGTTTGGCGTTCCTGAGCTTCCCTGTCTTCTCTTGCATGTGCCAGTGGCTGATAAAACACCTTTCGGTATCCAGGCTGATGTGACGCTCAAGACTAATTTCTTTGCCACCAGAGACATGTGCAATGAGTTCCTCCCCATCATCAAGCCGGGAGGTGAGTCAGATCCTCCTCTTTGTTTCAACACACAGCCGAACAGTGGTATGACTTTTAAAAATAAGTGAATGCAAATGTAATATCTTATTTTAATTTGAAATCTAAGTTTCTTAAAATATTTCTGCAGACACACTTAACCACTAACGTATAGACAATGTCACACATCCTCCCTCTCTCTCTCTCTCTCTCTCTCTCTCTCTCTCTCTCGCTCTCTCTCAATCGCTCGGTCACTTTCTCCTCGTAGGAAGGGTGGTGAATGTTTCCAGCATCATGTCTTCCATCGCTCTGAGCCGCTGCAGCCCGGACCTCCAGGCTCGCTTCCGCAGTGACGACATCACTGAGGAGGAACTGGTGGGGCTAATGGAGCGCTTCGTGAAGGATGCTCAGGAGGAAGCTCACACCCAAAGGGGCTGGCCCGAGACCGCGTATGGCATCTCCAAGACGGGCTTGACGACCCTGACCAGGATCCACGCCCGGAAACTGACGCGGGAGAGACCTGGTGATGAAATCCTGTGCAATGCCTGCTGTCCAGGATGGGTGAGGACCGACATGGCAGGACCGAATGCTACAAAATCACCAGACGAGGGCGCCATCACTCCAGTCTATCTGGCATTGCTGCCACCAGGGTCTAAGGAACCCCATGGGCAGTTCGTGTCAGAAAAGAAGGTGCAGCCATGGTGAGCATAGGTGTGTGCTCGACCATATAATGTGCTAATTATAAGTATGTACGACACCAGATGTCGTATGTCCGAGGTAGTTTCCTGTTTTTCTGTTTTTCAATTAGACTTTATCATTTGAACACTCCCTGCTGATTAAACCAAACAAATAAAATGCTATTCTGCATAGTTCACTCAACTAGACCAACCAGACAAGAGGATTTATTGATTATTTATTCGAAACAAACTGACATACAACAATGTTATGATCATTGCACTTGTGCCTTATCCTGCTTATTATATTAATATGTTAAGAATTTATCATTTTTATCATCGCCATTAATTTTAAGCATTTATGTTTATGGCTTGTGGACTATAAACCAAAATAAAGTTTCTCACGTTCATGTCTCCGTCACTCTATCAATGTTATCATCACATATATGTTGGATAAACATGTTTCATATTTGAAAACACTTCTATCCCTGGCTGTTGATAATACACTAAATAAAATAATTTTCTATACATATGCCTTGAGAATTATTGACACCCATTTTGAAAACAAGAAATATAGTTCATATATTTGAGTGATGCAATCTAGGAATGTTATTTTATACAATATAAGATTGTGAAATATATATGATTGTGAAATTATTAGCACCCCAAGTATTTTATGACAAATGTTTTACTCAAACTCCAGTCTTAATGGCAAAAGAAAGTGTATCAAAAGACTTGTGTGAAGTCACTTCTTCAATGCTCAGCTCGCTGGGACAGAATCATCATGTTTGCGGGGTGTATACGACCAAAAAAGTACTGGTACACTATTTATTTATGTTATACATATAATACAGAACGTGTGTGCCAAAGAAGCAACTTCTGAAGTTTATGCAACACGGAAATGACCGATCTTGCTTCCCTAAAAATTTCAGCCATTTTGTAGAGATGATTATACTGTATGTGCCCCAAAAATGGCAATTTTTCAGGATTATACTGTCTCGCTTCAAGCAATAATAATTAAAAATGCAAATAATTCTTATTTCTTTATTAAAATGAATACAAAATTTTTTTAACCATGTCAAATTCATGTTGCAATTTCTTAATAATTTAACATTTTGAAATAATACAGTTTTTCAGGTTTATGTCTGTTCATGTTAAATTTAAGTTTCATAAGTTTAATCTAAATGACAAGATTATTGGAAGATTTTAATTCAATAAAGGGTTACGGACACTACATAAAAGGGCATGAAATTGTATTTAGCAAATGTGTTTTCTTTTATCTGATCCTATCTGAAAATTCTTTTTTTACCTACACTTAGCACCAATAACATGCTTTAGCCAATAGCATGATTGGGATAAAAAGATAGGAGGATGGGTGTAATGGTTATAATTTCTTAGAAAATGTACGTTTTGTTTCCTGAAAAGATTAGCAGCAATATTTAGGTTTTAACAGCATTTTTAATATATTTGTTTGATATTTAGTGCAAATGTATATATGATTACTGAGGACCTGCAAATGTGTTAATAATCTACTAAATAGACAACCTATTTTCATCTGTACAACTGGAAGAGCTGGACATGATATTCTTGCATCATATAATATATATATATATTTTTTTTTTATTTTTTTTGTAAGTTAGATGTAGGCCTTATGCCAGGGTCTAGGGGTCATATCACTATATATTTGAGGCAAAGTTTCCTGTTTTTTTTCCCCAGAATTATCCTATAAAACATTCAGTTATGGACACGGGTCAGCACCTTTTGATACTTTGTCCTTTGTTAATCCTCAGCCCCTTCCCCTGTTCTTTCCAAGCTCTACTTGAGAAGACAGGACTATAAACATGTCCAGCATCTAAAATAATCTTAGAGAGATTTTAAACAGCGTTTGCGATTCTTCGTTGCTCCCTCTGAGCTCGTATTACTGAGGGCCAGACAACACTTCTGGTGGTCACTATTTGTGGAAACTGTAGCTTCGAAATCATGCAGTCGAAAATTTTGCAGAAGGAACAAGATGCTGCCTCTTTTTTGACCTCGCATGTCCTCGCGACACTGACGTGATCGTGATCTTCTCTAAATGCAGAAGGATGTCTACAGTCTTTAGAACAAAAGTTAATCTAGGGTTAGTTTGATATTGGAGAAGATGGCAACTCGTAAACACGGAGGGGTACCTCTGAGCACGGTAAGCACCCTGTTAGTGCTTTTCTCCACACTGCAAACACACTTCTAACTTTACATTAAGTACAGTGGCTTAAAATATTAGCTAACGAAAATAGCACTAATATGTAATTGTGTATGATTTGCAGACCTTCTCTCAATTGGTCTGAGATTTAGATAGATATAATCACTACCCAGTTTCACAGCATTGAATATTTCCTATTTTTGTATTTTGATCTTTGATTTTTGATTAAGTTTCCATAACAGCGGCTCTGACAATAGTCCTAGGTTTAAGCCTAATAAGATCATTCTAATGACTAACTACTACCAGCAAATACAGCAGATGCTCCAAACAGATCACTTACAGGAACAGGGATAGGGACAATCTGATAATTATGATTTATACTTATAAATATATAAGTATAAATATATATTTCCTCACACTTCATTTTCATAATTTTTTTAGTCTATAAGGCTCCTTTGTCATAATGACCATTGTTAAAAGTTCTATATAAATAAGACTGAATAGAATTGAATTGGAGTGGCTCAGTGTGTGTGTGATGGTTAGCACTGTTGTGGCCCCACGCCTCCAGGGTCGAGGGTTCGATTCCCACCTCCCGATTCCGGTCTGTGTGCGTCGGGTTCCCGTGTTCCCCCTGTGCTTGGTGGGTTTTCTCTGTGTTCTCCACTGGGTTTCCACAGT